>WBNM01001521.1:2919-30713 GCA_013399055.1 Ramphastos sulfuratus
TGGAGGTGTTCAAGGCCAGGTTGGACGAGGCCTTGAGTGAGCTGTACTAGTGGGAGGTGTCCCTGCCTATGGCAGGGAATTGCAACTAGATGATCCTTGAGGTCTACTTCCAACTTTACCATTCTATGATTCTGTGATTCTATGATTCTTTTATGAAATGACACTGTTGGTAAGTTTTCAGTCAGCTTTTACTCTGTTCATGATGCTAACTCATAAAGAAGAATAATCTGTTCTCCTTTACAGTTGAATTTTGGTTTGAGCTCTCTTTGAGCTTTTCTTAAGTCATGATATTCTATGAATCTTAATGCTTGTTTGAAATGCTTCAAGGATGGGGTTTTCTTACACATGAAAATATTTTTTCACTTATTCTTCTGTATGTGTTTAGTCTATTCTTCATCATAAACATCCATTTTTAGTTTCACATTTGTGAATTAGGGTTACACTCGCAGTATACCCCAAGTGATTTCTCCATTGCTACAATGCATTGTATGCATTGTATGTTTTCATTTCGCTGTAGGAAAACTTGACCAAACCACCTCACAGGTAAAAATCTAGACAAGCCTAATTACTTGCCAATAAAAATATAGCATAAACACTGCAGGTGAGATTTTATCCCTTGCACCTTTTTTTCTGCTTTCCTGCATATTTATACGCAGTCCTTCCTGAAAAGAGCAGACAACAGAAAATCAGAATGATTGACTTAAATCTATTTTGCACACGATGCATCCATCCACATTTAGTTCACATATTTACACCTTAAGAAACTGTGGTCATATCTATTCAAACAGATCCTCGGATGATTTTAAGATAACGGCCAGGGCACCTTAGAAACCACACTGACAGGTTTCTAAGAAGCTGTTCACTGAGTACTAAATGTCAGAGAAAAGTTTTCTCAATTATACTAAAATGCTGCAGTTTGTTTCTGCATTGCTGAAAAGTCTGTTAATCTTAAGTGTCTTTTCATGTATACATGACTTTTTATTAATGATGGATGATCTTAAAAAGGTTAAGTTATGAATAACCACATTGGTGTTTGCACTAGGTTGATTAGAATAGTAAAATGGGTCTGCTTTTGTGATGACTGGCAATTTGTCCAGAGTAAAATACTGTGATTTGGTTTCTCAAATGGGGCCTTACTATGACCTCATGAAACAATCCAGTGCCCAGCCTGCCATGCTGGGTTGGCAGGAATGTACTTCCTGAGGATGTTCTTGGTGGGCAAATCCTGGGACACTTCAGCCTGCTGCAACTGTTCAGATAATGGGACGGGGGGGATTATGCCAGGACATTCAAAATAGCTCTCCAAAATATACATTATAAAACTAAAATGTTTCTAGGGGAAATGATGATATCCTGAGTCAGACAAATATTAGGAGATTCCAGCTGAGCCTCTGATATCCTCTGAAAGAAGCAATAATAGATGGAAAAGCCAGTCTTACTACAGCAGTGTCACTTCAATAAAATCCCTTCAACAGATTTCAGTAGGCTACCATGGATTCCTGACACTAATGCTTAATCCTGTGTATCTTTGCAGGCTTCCTCCAGTTTTTTATTGACTTCAGGCAATCTATTAAAAACTTCTTTATTTCACATGTGTGAAAATTAAGTTGCTGGTTATTACTGATTTTATTGCCAGAAGAGTGGCATTTTGGGTGGTGCTTATAATAAAAGGAACATATATTGCACCTACTGCTGTATTACAGTACAGCCCAGTGCTGGCCGAAAACCTGAAAGAACAATTCTTCATTTCAATATAAAAGAAAATATCAATTATTCAGTTTTGTACAAAATAAAATAACTAATTTTGAAACTAAAGTTATTTGAAGCTAATTTAAAATCTACAGATCATTTCTTTCTATTTTGTAAGACACTACTATTACACTTAAAAGCATCTCGCTTCTCTGTTTCACAGATTCTGTGAACAGGCAAGAAGACAGAGGAGGTAAAGTCTTTTGATTGGACATTTTTGCTGTTACCATAGAGACTCATTGAAAAACTCACCTAAATGTACTCCTTAAAATGTCAAACACAGGAAGCAGGATGGGAAATTTCAGTGGAAAAATATATGAAAAGCATAAAGCTGTTATATTAGCTAAACTCACTGCGTCACTACCTCATTCACCATAGGTTATAGTAAACCCTACTCCTGAAGGGAATTATTTCTTTCCAATACAGGCTTTCAATTACCTTTGTGATATGAACTCTCATCTCTTTGTTAGAAGATAAAAATTAACTGTATCTACCAATGCCAGTCTTATGTGAAGGTTAATTAATTTGGATTGATTTCTCCTCTCACTTCAAAGAAAAAAAAAAGAAAAAGAAAAAAAAAGAAAGTAAACACATGAGTAATAGCCTCACTAACTGCAGAACGCTAGGTGTGCTTCTGATTTTACTGTTGAGGTCAAGCATGAGCAGAATCCATTTCAGTATCACAATATTCTATTAACAATTTCCATGGTGCAGCTTTCAGCAAGGGGCCAGTAAGCTATGAAGCCAACACAGCTGTGTGACTGGGTTGTCTTTGCTGCCCATCTCGGAGTGCTGAGAGTGGGGCAGCACCCAGCTCAGATAGCCTCTGCCCTCCTGCTGTGCTCTCAGACTTCACTGTACTTCCTTACCACCTTCCTCCTCTATCCTCATTAAAGAAGCTTAAGAAAGACTATTTAAAGAGGGGTCCTCACTATTAGCAGTTACACCAAGCTATGGAACCTCCTCAACCCTTGTATCAGATAGCATCATAACTTTTTTTCCATAGGAAATAATATGAGCATGGTAAAATATAAAGGTAAGATGAAAATTCTGCGTTACATGGTTTGCAGAATTAATACTTAGTTGCCTAAAAGACCAATGGGAATCAATTTTAGAATTAATATTCTGTCAGTTCTGAGTACCCCTGTTGTGTAGACTAAAACATTTTGGCTAGAGTGGATATATTAAGTGCAGTATTTATTTTGTGGTCTAGAGTACTGGGCTATGGGCCAGGATTCCCAAATTCTTCAGTCCTTTCCTAGGTTTTGACAAATACATTAAAGAATTTCATTTCACCTTCCTTAATTTCACTTCTTTTATCTGCGAAACTACCATCACATATAGAGTATGTAAAAATATACCATAAGCCTAATATTTCAGTATTTAATCTTGAAAAGACATGATTTCTTGCAATTCATTATATTTGAAGGAATGGCATACTGCAATGAATTCATAGATGAAAAAATGTGCATATTTTTTTTCATTCATAAGTTTCAGCTAATCCACCCTCTGTTGGAGGATAAATATTTTTCCCTGTAAAAACCTTATGTTTAAAATCAAGATTCCTGTGTAACAATAAATATTTGGTAATGCATAATATACAAATTATGTTTTAGATCTAATATTCATTGTTAATAAAACCAGAGAGATTTATTAGTTGTGTGGAACAATAATAGTTTTACAGTTTGGGTTCATATCTTCTAAACTAAAATATTTCAGAGGTATAGCTTTTATGACAACTGAAATTCTCACCAAAAGTTTTTCTTAAAATAGCTAGCAAATAAACCAAATGAATATGTGAAAATGGTAGAATCATATAATCATGGAGTGGTAAGGTTGGAAGGGACTCCAAAGAGGATCGAGTTCCAACCCCCTGCCATAGTCAGGGACACCTCCCACTCATACAGGTCACTCAAGGCTTTGTCCGACCTGGCCTTGAACACCTCCAGGGAGGGAGCATCCACAACCTCCCTGGGCAACCTGTTCCAGTGTCCCAAATGATCAAAATATTATTTTTTCTTCTCATTTCCAATGTCAAAATGAGAGAAGAAACAAATGAAAGGTAAGAAAAAAGATAAAACTTTATGCAAAAATAAAATCGTAGGGAAAAGTTTAGCAATATCTCTTAAAAGTATTGTGAATTTTATAGAATCATAGAATGGTAAGGTTGGAAGGAGACCTCAAGGATCACCTAGTTCCAATCCCCTGCCATAGGCAGGGACACCGCCCACTAGAACAGGTCACTCAAGGCCTTGTCCAACCTGGCCTTGAACACCTCCAGGGAGGGAGCAGCCACAACCTCCCTGGGCAACCTGTGCCAGTGTCTCACCACCCTCACTGTAAAGAACTTCCTTCTAACATCCAGTCTAAATCTTCCCTCTGCCAGTTTAAATCCATTGCCCCTTGTCCTGTCATTGCAAGACCTTATAAATAGTCCCTCCCCAGCCTTCCTGTAGGCACCCTTCAGATACTGGAAGGCTACTATAAGGTGTCCTTGAAGCCTTCTCTTCTCCAGGCTGCAGAGCCCCAACTCTCTCAGTCTGTCCTGATAGGAGAGCTGCTCCAGCCCTCTGATCATCTTCGTGGCCCTCCTCTGGACCCCTTCCAACAGTTCCATGTCCTTGTTTTTGCAAGTTTCTGGTTTTGAAACCTTTCACTTGTTAAAAGTTATTACATAGTGTCAGCAGTTTTTCTATTCTGAATGTATTTTCAGTTATCTAACCAGATCATCTGAATACAACCAGTATGCTGTAATTCTTCTTGATGCTTACTGCACATGATAAATACTGAAGTTCCTACTTTGACACTCTATCATGTTAAAACAAATAAACCATAAGAAGGACAAGTATTCAAAAACAAAACACTTGTGATTTTTTGGGAAGATATGTCACATTAGCACCTAGGGTGGCAATTCTTAATCCTTCCTACAAGGAAAATTTGCCACTGGAGTTAAATAAAAGGCTTTTATTGAATTAACAGGAAAATAGTAAGAATTATGTAATAGTGTGAAATGCCTCGGGAAAATCGATTTGTGGACTTTAACAGCTAATGGAAAAAAACTTATTCTACAGATATTTAAAGCAGACTGTAAAATTGTCGGGGAAGGGGTAATTAGGTACTGCGAGACGATATTATAAAAATATTAATATATAATTTATTAATATTAAATAATCAAAACTCGCACCACCCCGACCACCATTTAATAATAATAATAATAACAATAATAACAATAGTAACAGGCTCTTTGCAACATTATGGAAACAATATACAGGTTATAACAGGATCTGGAAATAACTATTAAATATATACATTAACAGAACTCGAATTAAACTGGAAAAGAGAAGGTTTGTGGTCAATATACCACCTGCGGCCAGTACGCCGCTTGTTCACTAGATGGACCCGAGAAGCAGCTTTCTGCTTATGGCAGAAGGCAATCAATGATTACAAGAGGCTTGGTATTTACTCGTTAAGAGGTATTGTCTTGACAGCACCCAAGGCTCATTGCTGCGGGGTCGCTGTTGGTAGCCGTCAGTGGCTTTAAAGTTTCTCCAGGCTCCTGAGCACTGGAAAAGGGAGAGAGAGACGATCTCTGACCTGATCCTGGCTGACTTTGACAGCAGGCTCTTACAGGCAGGACGTCTTACGGTATCACGCTGGTGAATGCGTGGAGGCAGCAGGCAGGATGCAAGCAGGCACCTGTAATGGCGGAAGGCACGCATCCCGTGTTCCCTGCTCCTTTTATTAATACAGTCTGAAGATCAATTGGACCTTTGGACACAAGATGGCCAATCAAATGGCAGTTAGCCAAGATTTGGCCATATTGGGTGAAGCCACAGGCTTGCTTTATCCTTTTTTGGGCAGATCACGGGCTTTGCACAAGGTAACCGTGTGTACCCTATTTACCGCTGGTGATGGACAGACCCCGGACCCCAGACTTAGTGGCGCCAGGTCCTTTGTCCCTTTTCCCGCGGTTGCTCTCCCCAAAACAGAAGGAGAGAGAGCAGAAAAACAGGTCTGCATAAGCCAGGGCATTTACAAGCCTAACTTGGACTGTTTAGGCCTACCACGACAAAAATGAACTAATTTTAAATTTTCTCTGTTTCTAATGAGAGTTGCACATCCTTTTTTCGTAAGAAGGAAGCTGAAAGACACACAATGCCAAGTCCCTGTCTAGAATAACAGAGGCCAAATAACACAAGATGCTCTAGAGGTGTGAGGGACAAATCATTCATTGCCTTTTTCACCTCAATTTCTGTAAAATTAATTGCTTTAAAAACAAAAACTCTTATCTTTGGCTAATGGTGTATGAACAATGTTTGGAAATTTAGTTAGGAACTTTTGTGCTTACCCTTAGATAATAGTTTATAAATTATTGTCCATACAGCAATCTAGAAAAAAAAAAAATCAAGATTGTTAATACAGCACACTTATTAAAGGATAAACTAGGATTTATGCTCAAGGACTAGTGTTAGTCCTTTCAGATCTTTTAAGTAATACTAACTGTCATGTAGAAGAAAGGTCATACAGGGATATCTTTTCTTTGTTTGGGTTTTCAGAGAAAAACATATGACCACACCTACCAATTTCCAAGTTTGTATATGCTGAAAACCAAAGAATTCTCAGTACTCATTCTTTATCTTTGCTTTTATCTTACAGATATGACTCTGAAAAATAATGTACAAAATAATAAAGGGAAAAAAACCAACCAAACAAAACCTTGGGTCTTAAACACACCTTTTGCTGTCATTACTTTTCTTGCTACTGTAGTTTGACTTCTGTTTTTCATGGCTACTCTTCTGTCCTGAGTTGTAGTAAAATGTGCAATTTGAAACATTTTCCCATAAAACACAATGCCCCAACACCCTCCAGAGGTTTACTTATCCCTGTATAGTTCAAAATACTTGACCATGCAGTATTTGTAAAATACCAATGCTTCTCAGGTTGTCACATTGAAATTGTTTTTAGGTCTCCAAGGAGGATTCTAACTCTAGTAGCGTCAATAGTAACAAGGGTAAGGGCACCAATTATGTGTCAGCTCTACTATGTCTTCAAACAGAGCATTTTGCCAGTCTGACATATGGATGAAAGTCTCATGCACACTTTTGTTTGAGACAAAAGTCTGACACATACTACTTGTTCTCTTTAAAATTTGTTTTTGAAGATGAATCTATAGGAAAAAAAAAAAAAGTACAAACTAAATCATGTAAGACTACCATATCACTGATGAACTGAAATACAGTTCACTTTCAGCTCTTGGAGCAAAAGATATATGCCAATCTTTTCCCCTGTTTTATGGTTTCTTGTAGTAATGAGTTTTTTACACCGAGTAAGTCAACAGCTAAGAAAAAGTAAATTGCCCAAGTAAAAATAGTCATAAAGGAGTCTGAGGTTTCAGACTGCACGTGGGTATTTTTATTTTTTAAATTGCAAACTTCACAAATTACATAATTTTTCTTATTCACAAGGCTATAAAGGATTTGAGAAAAATGAAGAGAGATTTCTCATGGAAATCGTATTTGATTGACTGCTCTTTCTTCTATGCTTTTAAGAAAAGAAAAGTCATGTTTCTGTATTGGTAGAAGGATCTATTTTAATTTCTGCACATATGGAATAATTAGAGAAGAGGACATAAATTAAATTGTCATTGTAATAAAGCTACTCTAATGTATTGAAGGAAGGAGAAAAATCCTAAAGGGAGCAGAAAGGTTACAGGCAAGAGAAACATGATTCAATTCCATTTCAATCTTGCTAGAGAAAAATTAAATGAAATGCAGTGTCTGTGAGTCTTGTTGGATAGTCTCTACAGAAAAAATATTTAGAATGAGGTGACACCCACAGATGTAGTATGATGTAGTAATCCCGGGGTTGGTTTTTTTTGTTGTTTGTTTGTTTGTTTTTATTTTTTTTTCCCAGGGAAGGAGGAGCATCAGAACTTTTGAGAAGAAATGAAAGTTCTTAAAGATTGAAATCCTGAAGAAAAACTGTGGAAAAAATGATGAAATTTTTATTGGCCTAAAGAGAATCTAAATCTTCAACTAGCACCTTCTGATCAAATTCAGCTTTTATCAATTCCAGACAGAAAAGACCCCTTACTTTGACACTGGTTTAAAACAAAACAAAAAGCAAAAAAACCCAAAACAAAACAAAACAAAACCATGACAAACAAACAAAAAAAAGCAAATAAAAAGATTATGCATCTACTGAAACTGGCTCTACTAAACTTTAACAATTTTTAATGCAGTGCACAGCTCACTGATGTTCTACATTACCTCAGGGAACCAATTGCTCTTTCAAAAAGGATAAGTATGAACATGCAGAAATGACTCATGATACACATTTACACTTTGAACTAATTATTATTTAATAAATGTGTGTCAAAAAAAGAAGAGGCAATTTCCTTTTGTTTTATTGCATGTATAAAAGTCATGTAAAGCCAGCTGTGTAAATGTGTATTCTTCTTTCAGGCATGTTATTCTAGGCAGAACTAGTAGCACTCTATTTTTAGAGTTGCCTGATACTCTCTGCTGTGCAAAGCTACATCTCTTTTATCAGTTTTGCCAAAATTTCTTGTTTGTCTTGAAAATTATTATGGTAAACATCTTAATTGATATTCCTGAAAAAAATCTATCATAAAAATACAGATTTAACTATGAGGCCAGAGAAAAAGAGTAAATTTTGCTGTCTTAAATACTGCTTGAGACTCAGAAAAATGTTTTAATACATTGAAATACCTTATACAGTGACATACCAGTTTTACATTTTGCTGACATTATCTCTTGTGTCAAGAATGACCCTTTTGCCATCTCTAATGGTGATTTCAAATATAACTTCATTACGCACTTTAAAAAGTTTATATACACTTGATAGAAACTTACTGCTGAAGAATGGCAGATCATATCTTCAAAGAATTCATCATCACCGTGTGTGCCACATCTCTTTGGTATATTGGGTAATACAGTGCTTATCCACAATGGAAGCAAACCAGATGTTTTAGGCAAGATCTGTCCCAGTCATGAGGCATTTGAGAGAAGAGTGTGACATTTGAAAGATGTACTACTACTGCACAAGCAGAGCACCACAAAAATTTATGCATGTTTATTGTTTTTGACACCACTTGAGTTCCTTCTGATCCAGAGCAGTATGTACATGTAATAACAACACCAAGCGAGGATTGTTAGTGTTGCTGACAACAGAATGCCTTAGTTTAGGCAGAGTGTTCATATAATTATGGAACCTGATACTTGCAAAGAGGCTTTCAAGTCTGGTAATCTGGGTTTTGGTGCTCCATAACATGTTGTGTAATGTGGACAGACATTAAAGATGTGTCCAATGAAATATCCTCTCTCACTGTCAATTTTTTAAAATTATTACTATTTTTTTTAACAGAAATACTGTTTCCCTGTCTAACTTGAAACGAGAAAAAAACCAAACCAACAACAAAACTAAAAAAAAAACTAAAACAAAAAAACACACAAAACCAAACCAAACCCACAAACAAAACAAAACAAAAACACAAACTGAAATAAAGCCCCAACCAATCAGGAATGGACAATTGTCTTTTCATGTCAATCACGCCCCTAAGCTTCACTCGGTGATGAACTAGAAAGATTATTTGTCCCTGCAGAGATATGCCCTGGAACACTGTCATGATGCTACTCAAATGCTGACATGCATCAGAGAAAGCCCCAAACATTTTAAAAAGGATGTGATCTACTATCCTCTCACTGAACTCCGAGTAGTCTTTTGTGCAGATGGTATGATCCACAAGAAGGGCAAGAGACAACATTTGCCTTCTGTTCTTTTTCTACTTATTACTGCACTTTCCAGCTGCTGACAATATCCTCAGTGTGTAAGTTATATTTACAATAAACTAATGACCTCTCCTAAGAGATCTTTGTAGTTTGCTTTATCAAATAAATTGTTACTGACTACACAAATGTCAAACACTTAGAGAGTGAAGGAAAACATTTAAAACAAATTAATATTTAAATGTAATTCTATTGCATTACAATGAAAAAATATTATTATTAAAATAGATATTAGTGTAAAATTTAGAAGGCAATATTAGGATGTTTGAAATATATTTAGTTGTCAAACCCTGTTTAAGTGCTCAACTTCATACTGGTTGATACAATCAGAAGGCAAAATATCCCAGTCAGTGTAAAAAGACTACAAAGCTTTCAAGTGTAAGTCAAGAGTAAAGCAAGACATTTGGGAAAAGTGAAAAGATTCTGAGATGACTAATAAAACAGAACTATCTTGTTATGATTTTAAAGCTCCTAAAAGCAATAGGGAATCTTGAAGTTGATCTCAGAATACAATTCTATGAGGTGTTATCTCAGGAGGTCTTCTAAAAGTTATCCCTTTATCCAATTACCGGTCACAAAGGGCTGAGGTGTTAAAGTGCTACACTGACAGCAGAAAGAGTTTCTCTGTCAGGTTCATTCAGTATAATATCCTATTTTTAAAAAAGAAGTAATTTTATTGAGCAATGCAAAAAGAGCATGAGTCAAAGTAGTGGGATTTTTTTTGCCCTCGATAGTTATATCAGGAGCAAAAGATGAGTAAAAGTGATATTAAGCTGTTGATTGCAACCCTCTGTGCTGTGTCATTCAACCAGGTCTCAATCTACCAGGAACATAGGCATGGTGACTGAAAGCAGAGAAGGATGTTACCTGGTGCCAAAAAAGAACATAGCCATCTAGAATTGGCATGAGACCTGAAAGTTTTTTAGTCCCCTGTGAAGGAAATGCCACAGAGAACCTCTGAAGTATTATGCTTCTTTTACTTGCTACAGATAGATGCTCAGGGTTCTGATTATTGACCTGATGAGGCCCTGATACTTTAAAACAGGCACATGGATCAAAAATAGTCTGCCTGTATGATAAGAAGAACTCACAGAAGGTATGTGGGAGCATCCAGTCATAACTCCAAAATCAACACCAAATCAACTTTTTTACCTGAATATATATTTGGAAGTCTTTGTTTAGACTGCAGAGGAAGGGTATTTGCCTTTTGAATGGAAGGTACAAAAAAAATATGAGCTACATCAAAACTGTGGAACATAGATCTGCTTCAAGGTGCCTGGATGTATTCTGGCTGCATATCAGGATGAGACCTGAGAGAGTATATTATTCTCCTTTCTCCTATACTGCTTCCTCTTCAGCTTGAATGAAAGTGCTGGTATGTGACCAGGAAATGTTTAACTGAACACCTTGGCTGCTCAAGACAGCAGGTTTATGGGAGCATACAGCTTAAACAGATGAGATAATTCCACCAGTGGGTTAATACTTCAGAGGCAGTCCCTTTGAGAGAAATACATAACAGTGTATTAGACTAAAGGTGGCACTAGCAAGTGCAAAGTAGATTAGTGTTTCTACCTGATTAACATTAATTCCTACAGCCTAACTTGGATCAGTGTATAACCTTTTCAAATCTTGTCTTGTATAGACACATCTGTTGCACTTGACATTTTAGGAACATCTGTTTTCACTTATCTGATGTCTCTATTTCATTTTGGTAATGCTGTGAATATGTTCTTATGTGTACACGGAATTCTATCTTTCTGACTTCCCAAGTCAGTGTGGACATCTGGTGTACATGATTATTTACTCTGCCTATTGATTCTGAGGAAGGAATAAGTTACTGTTCAGAAAAGGAAATTAAGGTATATTAAAGTTTTAATTTTTTTTTCTTTTCTTTGTGGGAGACGGGTGGTCCTAGAGAGTCATGTTTTTATACCCACTTTTTGTGGAGTCACACTTGAACCTTACTTCTGAGGAAGTGATTGCTTGTCATGAGTTAAACACAGCAGGAGGTATCCCTAGTTTTCCAGTTGGAAAAACAAGAGAGTGTTGAGAAAGACAGGATGTTTCATTATCTTCCTTCTATGAGGCCAGGCTTATCTGACTCTCTGAGCTATGACCATTCAGTAAGATCTTAGGGATAGTTTCTCTGACCTAGATCTAAAATAATTTAAAGCATTTATTTTAAGTTCTGGTTTTGAAAGTTTAAAATCTCTGCTAATAACAGGACAATTTTCATCAGTGTCGACGAAGTTGTACAGACAGAAAGGGAAATTTTTACTTACATTAGAAAAGTAGGGAAATCTTATTATTGTGTTTCTTCTATATTTATTGCAAACAATTTTACTACTAAGAGTATCATTATTCAAAAGATTATGTCTGGATGAAGCTGTCCTTGTACAACAGGAAACAGGGAATCTAGGCAGGACCGAGCATAAATTTATCTTCACCAAAAACCTCCAAATATTAACTAGTACAACCATTTTATCTTGTAAGAAATGACAGTGAAGATATGCAACATACTGTTGTGGAGGGATAATTAATTAATGCAAGGTTATATTTGTCAAAATTTAATATTGTTTATTAATATTCAATATTCAGAACTCTTGCCACCCTGATCACTATTTTAATAATACTCGGTTCTTTGCATCGATCATGGAAACTTTACATAGGTAATAACAGGATCTAGCAATAACTAGTAATAATATATAGCATTAATTGAACTCAATTGAACTGGAAGAAAAGGTTGCTGCAGTTAGTGTACCGCCTGTGGTAAATGCTCCGCTTGCCCACTAGATGGACTCAAGGAGCTCCTTTCTGTTTATGGCAGAAAGGTGTGCTGGTTTGAGACTAATTGGAATATTTTAATAGAGAAAATTATAGGCTGTGAAAAGANGCTTTCAGGGAATTCTGTTACTGTCTTGTCATCCTCTGAGACTTCTGATTCTTCCCAGGCTTTTGGGTGCTGGGGAAAGGAGGCAGACAATCTCTGACCTGGTCCTGATCTCTCTGGATGATCTGTGTATCTGCAGGGCTTCCTGTCTTGGCAGGAGGCTTTCAGGTGCAGGTAGGATATCTTGTGATGTGCAGTCTCAGCACAGTGTCACTCTGGCTATGCAGGCCAATCGCGTGGAGACTTTTAGAACCTCTTCCTGGTAAACTCTTGGATTGCAGTTTCCAGGCAGTTCAGGATGCAGTGGTGCAGCAGAAGCACAGATACAATGGCAGAGCACGGATACAATGGCAGATGATGTATTACCTGCTCATTGCTTTTTATCAATACAGCCCAAGACTAATGGGCCTTTGGACATAGATTAACCAATCAGGATGGCTCTTTGCCAACCTTGACCACCTTTAGGGTTCCTGTTATCTAAGCAAGTGTCTTGACAAAGATATTCATAATGTGTGATAGTAGAACTAATACTACAAATGATACATGATACTTGTTTGGTGTTTTACATTCCTGTATAAGCTTGCTGTTCTGTAAAGATCCGACTCCAAGAATGAAATGTTTTGATCCTAGAAAAGTGGATCAGGAGCTCTTAGTTGTCATGGATTTCAGTATGCTCTTGTCATCAGGCTTATCTCCATCTTCTTTACCACATTTTCAAACCACAAGTTCTCTGGATAGGCTCTCTATACAATATTTTTAAATTTGCATATCTAAATACGTGATAATCACCTTAGATTTCCTTTACTGTGAACAGTGGCTATTTGTCATCTTCATTTAATCCTAAATTAGATGTCTCTTTGGCCATCTCATGAAAGGGAGAAATTGTGGCAAAAGATAAGTCTAAAATTACAAAATTCTTTAATAGTTTGAGGACTTACTCAGAGTTTAGATGTGTTTAATGCTGCCTATGTTTAATACCTTTCTTTTTGATCATGTCTTGTTTATTTCATGTAGGACAAAGAATGCAGGAGTTCTTGTTTATAGAATTAAATCAAAGTCCATCATATCTTTGGCATCCTGTCCTTGGTGGCAAACATCAACACTTAGGAAATGGAGCAAGTACAACGTGATACTTTTTTCAGCCACCTCTCTATTTATGGTAATTAACTATCCAAAGACTTCCTGCAAAAACTACACCTGAATTTTTCTATTTAATATCCACTACAGCCCTAAATGTTAGAGTTCCTGAATACAATTTTGCTTTGATCTCCAAAATTACTGTAGGAAAGAATATAAGCCTGTAGTAATGTCTTGGTTGAGGGGAAAAAAAAGTTTGTTTACTGTATGTCTGTTAAGACTTGTGGGACAACCCAAGGCATTATTCTCTGTAACTTTTTTCTAATTCTGCCACACTTTGGTTTTAAATCATAGATAATATTTTTAATGTAACAGTCCAGACTGCAGTTATTTGCTGAAGATTTCTAGTCTCTGTGCTATCAGGATATTCCCCAAGTTCCTGTTTGCTTTTTGACTACTCACACATATGAAATACATTTTTCCTTAACCAGATTAATTGAAGATTTCTTCCTATATACCAAATTTAAAGATTATGTGTTGTGGTAGACCTAAATAGGCCCAAGGTGGGCTTGTACATGTCCTGGCTTGCCCAGGCATGCTCCTCTGCTCCCCCTCCTCTTGTCCTGGGGGTGGCAGTCACAGTAAAGAGGACAAAACCCCCAGCTTCACCTAATATGGTCAAGCTTCGCAAAGTGCCATCCTGATTGGCTAATCTATGTCCAAAGGCCCATTAGTCTCGGGCTGAATGGATAAAAAGGGATGAGCAGGTAGCACAACATGTGCTCTCTGTCATTGTATCTGTGCCTGCTTGCTACCTNGACATTATGATTACATAACTAAGCTTTGTCAGGGTCTTTTTGTTTCCCTTCTATGTGTATTATTTTATGCTTACTACTTTTTTGCACTTCATATATCATTTTTCCTTTGAGTCACTGATTATGGAGAAATCCTCTTCAGCTCTTTACAGACAGCTTTGATTTTGACTATGTGGAGTAATTCTGACATATTTTAAAATACTACTGCCTCATGATTTATGATTTTTTCCAAACATTTATGCATATATTGAGCAACCAAGGTCCAAACTTAAGAAATTCATGTGAGAGCTTGCTGAAAGCTTTTTGAAAATAGAAATATAATTAGAACATACTTATCCACCTCCTCTCTGCCACTTTGAAAAAGCAGATTAATTTGTAAGGCATTATTTTCCATTACAAAATACATGTTAAGTCATTACTAATATGCTGTATCTATCTGTTTGTTGTTTGAGGTTTTTCGTTTTGTTTTTATTTGCACAGGTTTTACCAATTAGACTGTTACATGTCAGTCAAATACTTAGTTCCCATCAACAACTATTTCCACATTTGCCACATTTGCCACCTTCCATTCCTCTGTGCACATGAATTGATTTAATAGGAGATGATTTAATAGGAGAAATGAGTTACACAGTAGTAAAGACCCTCATAGCTTCATATCAGAGTTCTTTATCTGCTGAAAATGACATAGTCCTATTGTGTATTTTTTTTTATTTAGCTGTTTTTTTGTTTTATTTTTTAATCTCACTTTTGAAAGCTTAGTGCATTTTCAGAAATTCTCTTTCCTGCAGTCTTCTCATGCAGTCTTCTTATATGGCTGTTTCTCATTCATTTCCACCATCGTCGATTCCTGTAATTCTCTGAGAAATCTTCTGGGTTTGATTTGTTTGAAAAATACTTTATTATAAGCCTTTATGCCTTTAACATACAGATTATCAACTTATTTTTTACCTGACATATTATAACCTGACATATTATGGTTTTACATTTGAACTGCCAGTTTTATGATCTTTCATATCTTTCAAGTCTGGATGTATCTTCTGGTTGTTTTTTTGAGGCCTATTTTGCCCAGAAATTGGAAGTGTATTTTAGGACTCATACATTCAATCCTTACAATTTCATAATAATTAACTTTCTCACACTTACATAGTCTCTCTTTTCAGTAAACTTTGTTAATCCTTTTCTTCCCACAAGACGTAGAATCTAAATATGCTTTGATCACCATGTCTATTACAGTAACAATATGAAGGGGCAAGTTCATTTCATTATGTTCTCAGGAATCCCACCCCCTTGGCTGTCCAGTTTTGACTTTTGAAGTGTTTCACGGTTCCCTTCCTGTGCATGGTTTTCCTTCGGGGGAAAATATGAATGTATTGAGAAAGTAGGTGAAAAGATACAGAAACTCTTCTGAGATCTTAATGTATACATGAAGCCTGAAAGATAAGTTTTGAACCAAAACTAGATGATACTCAGGATTAGATCAGGAGCAGTTTTATTTTTTTTCTTATTGCATCTTTAATCTTCCAAGAAAGGATAATTTATAATATCTAAAAGTGTAATTCACATATTATAGCTTGCCTTGACTTTTATCTATCATATATAAGAATAACTGAAATCTCAAATTATATTTGTGTTCGCATCTTTGCAGGTCTGTATTTGTAAAAATTATCTGTCTATCTATCTATCTACTTTTATTACATTTTCTCTTTATGCATTTAATACCAAGTTTGAAACCAGTCAAAACTCCAATATATAGTTATTTCAATGTCTATTTCCTGAGTAATGTGTAATAAGTTTGAATTTGGTTTAGTTCTTTCTGTATATGAGACGATTTCAGAAATACTAATAACTGAGTTACAGTAACATCCAGCAGAGTTCATATCCATATCCCAGAAGATATACTAAAGAAGGAATTCATGAGACATTTGAACTAATATGAACAACTAATCCAGTATTGTCTCTCTCAAGTCATCGGTAGCATAAAAGACAGTACATGGAATAGAAGAACTGCTTAAGACACACAATGCATTTGCTGTTAATATTATTGTACTCATCAACTGAATCGATCAAATGAGAACCACATCTTTTTGATTATGAATAGGAGGCCAACTTATCAGGATCCCATAGGAAAAAAATAAGGGTTTTTTTTAGTTAAAAGCCCTTGGAATTTCAAACCACTTGTTATAACTCACTAATTCTCTTTTGTTATTCCCCTGACATTATTCAACTTTGACTTCAGTTTGATTTATTTTATGATATGTAACAGAACATGTACTTTTATAATCATTATAAAAACTCAGTTATTTAGAATATATGGTGAAGTTACCTAGTAAATTCCTACTTTCATGAACTTTAAACCAGAAAGTATACAATTAATATTGAAAGAGGAAAAAAAATACACTGTTACCTGAAACATAAATGGAATAGAATATCAGAGTTCCTTGCCAAGCCTTTTCATTTTGGCTTCCACATGAAATAACATTCACTCACTTCTTCATTTGAACCGTCCTAGAAAATGCAAGTCACAGAGCAAGTCATGACCTGGAAGAAAGGCACATTTCGTCGTCATTGTCGTCGTCGTTGTCGTCATCATCATCATCATCCCAAATAATTATCTAATATATTAGGATTTAGACCTATTTTGTGAAATAGACATTTAAAATAGCTCTTCGAAAAAATTCTTTTGCAGAAAGTGTGTAACTAATCCCTTTCTAGGATATTTAAGACAAAATATTCACTGGTAAGAAGAGAAGAGGAATTTAAACATTGTATATTATGGTTACTGCACTGTTACTGTGTTAGGTACTAATACATGACCCAAGATAGTAAGGTCTCTTAAGACTTTATAGACCAAGACAAGATGAAACATGTAACCATTTTTGTTGTCTTTGAAAAGATTGGTTCTGTTACAGCATAACATACCAAAATTGCCTATAACTGAAGTTATCTCCTCTCCAGCAGGTAAAAATTCTCAACTTTCTTTTGACGCTACCAGAGAAATGAGTCTTACATGAAAGCTGCATGATGGCAATGTGAATCTATTTAAATGTGGCTAAGGACCACATCATGCCTGGAAAGCGAGTAGTCAATCCTAATTTGTATTTGATTGTCCAAGAGTTGAATGTCTCGTATGAGTAAAGAAGGTTTTAATGCATCCCCTATCTTGTGGGCTTTGTAAAAATCTGAAGGTAGCCATAACATGTACAGGAAATATCCTTCTCTATCTCATTTTGAAGAAAGGGATAACATGTAAAAAAACCTACAATACAAAATGTCATTTGAAGGTCTAATGCTGAAAGAAATTTAATGAAAGTTATCCATGGGACAGCAATGTGCCCTTGTGGCCAAGAAGGGCAATGGTATCCTGGGGTGCAGTAAGAATAGTGTGTTCAGCAGATCAAGGGAGGTTCTCCTCCCCCTCTACTCTACCCTAGTGAGGTTTAACCCAGAATATTGCACCCAGTTCTCAGCTCCTCAGTTCAAGAGGGACAGAGATCTACTTGAGAGAGTCCAACAAGGATGATTAAGGGACTGGATCATGTGCCTTATGAGATAAGGCTGAGAGATTTGGGGCTTTTTGGTCTGGAGAGGAGAAGACCGAGAGGGGATTTAATAAATGTTTACAAATGTATGAGGGCTAGCACATCCTCTTCTCACTTGTGCCCTGTGATAGGACAAGGGGCAATGGATGTAAACTACAGCACAGGAAGTTTCACCTCAATGTGAGGAAGAACTTCTTTAAGGGTCACAGACCACTGGAACAGGCTCCCCAGGGAGGTTGTGGGTCTCCTTCCCTGGACACTTTCAAGACCTGTCTGAATGCATTCCTGTGTGACCTGAACTAGGTTCAGGTCCGGTGGTCCTGATCTGATGGAGTTTGGGCTCGAAGATCTCTAGAGGTCCTTTCCAACCATTAACTGTGAAATAAGAAATAAGTTCTTTTGGTTTTTTTGTGTCAACAGTACAAAGTAGTTAACATTCAGTAAGGTAACCCTGTAGTGTCTTTCAGAGAATAAGCTGTCTACAGATTTTTCAACTGATATTTTATTTGAAAATTATTATGTGTTTAATTAAAACTGGTGGTAATTTCTTGATACTCTTTATAATAATGAATTTCATGATAGTCACAGATACATTGCACAACTGCTCTTTCAGCGTAATTCTTCCAAGGCAAGGTGGTCAAAGCTTCTTCTGCCAGTCACTACACTTGTCGCACTATGCATACTTTTTGTATGAGAGCTATTGGAGCTATTTCTTAGTAGCTAAAAATCTAATAAATAGTTATTATTTCTTCATTTGGGAAAGTTTGGGAAGCGAATTTTGGAAAATGTTTTTCACTGAGTATTTCAACATGTCATTACTATGTAATATGCCTATTAAAATAATTTAGATATCAAAAGATCATGATAATTTTAACAAATGATTGATGGATGATAATTTTTACATAGCTTTGAGATTAGTGAAAGTGAAGAGCTAGTGTAGGGAAATATTCTGTGTTAACTGGATATGTGAGCAAATCCAAGTTGTACTAAATTGTAAGCTGAAGTTTCACAGCCCACTTGAAAAAGGGCCAAGGATGCCACCGGCAAGTGGCCCCCTGAGGAATGAGAAACAACGGCCAAGGACACAGGCTACAGCAGCCTGCGGAAGAACTACAATAACAACCTGGATTAAAGCAAAACAAGGGCCAAGCAGGAAGATCAAAAGCAAAACAAGGGGCGTTCTGAACAGACAGCTATGAACCAACCATCTAGTTCCCTCACAGCTCATGGCTTAGATGAACTAGACCAATTAGAGAATTCCACGAGAGTTTGCATCAGGGCAATTTGGGCCAGCTGTTTGGGGCAACAGCCTGTCCCTTAATGATTTGGACCAATTGCTTTTGTAATGGGCTGGCCTGAACAGTCTGTTAGAAGGGTATATAAATGCATGTTCGTACTCAATAAATAGGCATGGACATGGACATTGCTTGGATCATATTGATCTGTGTGTGGCTCTGTCCAGGATCTCCCGCCAAATAAGTCCCGAGGGAAAAAAGAATTGCTATTATCTAGTTGCAAAGTGGCCATGACATGAACTTCAAATTAAGCAAGTACTATTGAAATTAACAGATTTTTAGCTAAGTTAGTGACAGAAGAAATATAACATAATATGAGCTTACTCTGTTGGGAAGAAAGATTTGCTCTTAAGATATGAAGACAATGTTGCAGCTGTGAAAGCAGATAAAACTCTTAAAAGGATAGGTGAGTCACCCTGTGACTCATTTTCTGTGACATTTTAAGGCATATCTGCTTAATGATGCTTTATGTTTTTCCTTATAATCTTGTACGTAAAAAAATACATTCCTCAAATCTTGATTACATCAAGTAAAGCAATAACTAGCACTTTGAGATTCCAGATGTCTTTAACTTAAGAATCCTTTTGTCTAACAAAGAAACAAACACCATCACCCACAAAACATTTTTAATATCTGTAATCCAGGATTTGAACCATATATTTTCTATTCTAAAAATATTTGCATTATTATCACTTCATTCATCTGATCTAAGAGCTCGACACTACTATTCCTCACTGGTGGATACAGAGTAGTCCAGAAACTCTGTTATTTCCTCCATCTTCTCCTATATTTTCTTATTTTTAGTTTGATAGCACTTTACTACGTTGAAATGAAGATGGCTTTAAAATTTTGTCCTGCAGATGGAATAGAATGAGAATCATACATATGCAGTTGGTTGATTGGTGAATTGCAACTACCATTAAGTCCCACTGACTCAATCCATAATCCATATTCTTATACATTGAGGTTAACAACTGGAATTTTTGAAATGTATGGATATTCTTTAAAGTATATAATTTTTAATCACTTCAAGTCTCTAACAAAAATGTAAGACAAGAATTGAAACAAGGTGTGAATATAAAAATATGGTCAAATGTAGGTTTACTGAAAATATAGGAAAGTCTGTACTCACTGTAGTTGTGTAAGCTTGACTTTTTTGTTTTTCTTTTCAGAAATTGAGTGACAATTCCCCTGAGGAAAACAAGATGGTTCAAAATAGCGTTTAACAAGCAAGTAAATAAACAGAACTACTGCCTTGCTTCATGTGGAAATTAGTCTACTTGATATGCAGGCAACATGATTTCCATGGTTACAAATGACCTGCTAATCTCTTAAATTATCCAACCATCACAAACAAAAAGCCTACTAAATAATTATAGCAAAATGCAGAATTTATGCCATTAGTATTTTCAAAGTGAAAATCTCCCAAACAGAGGAGTTTTTCACTTGGTAACATACCCCACTATTTCAGTGTAGGTGTGACACTGGCTTTTTTCTTGGGTAATTTATTATGAATATTTTCAGTGACCAACTGGGTAGATGAGAGGGAAGCAGTGGATGTGTTTTACCTCACCTTCAGCAAGGCTTTTGACACTGTCTCCCGTAACAGCTTCATAGGTGAGTTTAGGAAGCAAGAGTTAGACGAATGGACAGATGGATTGTGAACTAGATGAATGACAGAGCACAGAGCATTGCAATCAACAGTGCAGAGTCTAGTTGGGATCTTGTGACTAGTAGTGTTCCACAGGGGTCAGTATTGGCTCCACTCTTGTTCAACATACTCATCAGCAACTTGGATGAAGGAACAGAATGCATGCTTAGCAACTTTGCTGATAGTACAAACCTGTAAGGAGCGGCTAACATGCCAGAAGACTGTAGTATTACCCAGTGAGACCAGGACAGGCTGAAGAGCTGAGCAGAGGAGAGTTCCATAAGGGCAAGTGTAGAATCCTGCACTTTGAGAGGAATAATTCCATGCACAAGTACAGGTTAAGAGTTGACCTGATGGAAAATAGNACACTGAATCATCTCTCTTATGACGACTGGCTGAGAGACATGGGGCTTTTAAACCTGGAGAAGACTGAGAGGGGANTGTGACTAGTAGTGTTCCACAGGGGTCAGTATTGGCTCCACTCTTGTTCAACATACTCATCAGCAACTTGGATGAAGGAACAGAATGCATGCTTAGCAACTTTGCTGATAGTACAAACCTGTAAGGAGCGGCTAACATGCCAGAAGACTGTAGTATTACCCAGTGAGACCAGGACAGGCTGAAGAGCTGAGCAGAGGAGAGTTCCATAAGGGCAAGTGTAGAATCCTGCACTTTGAGAGGAATAATTCCATGCACAAGTACAGGTTAAGAGTTGACCTGATGGAAAATAGCTGTGTGGAGAAGGAGATAGGATTGCTGATGGATGAGAAGTTCACCACAAGCCAGCAATGTGCTCTCATGGTGAAGAATGACAACAATTGCATGGGTGAATTAAGGATGTTCTCCTCCTCTTCTGGTCTGCTCTGATAAGGCACCAAATGCATTGCATCGAATTCCAGAGGAACAGGAACTACAGGGAATGGTCTAACAGCAAGTCACAACTCTGCTCTCGTCAGACCCCACCTGGNTAGGTTATCTAGTCCAAACTCCTCACCATGTGGAGGGACACCTCTCAAGTATAGCTGGGCATCATCCCATCTGCCCTTGAACACCTCCAGAGAGGAAGCATCCACAATCAACTTGGTTAACCTATTCCAGAATACTGAAGAATTTCTTCCTAAGATCTAGTCCAAACCTATTTTCTCTCAACTTAAAACCATTCCCTCTTGTTATATTGCTAGACATCCTTATGAAAAGTCCCTCTCTGGCCTTCCTGTAGGATCCTTTCAAGTATTGGAAGGCAGCTATATGGTCCCCATGGAGTCTACTCTAAGCTGAACAATCCCAGCTGCCTCAGCCTATGCTCATTGCAGAGACCTTCCAGCCCTTGGATCATCTTTGTGGCCCTCCTCTGGACTGCCTTCAACAGCTCTGTGTCCTTATGATGGGGATACCAGAATTGGATGCAGTATTCAAGGTGGAGTCTCACCACCAGGAGTGTAAAGGGGCAGAATCACCTCTCCTGACCTGCTGGCCACACTCGGAATCAGAGAATTATTCACAGAATCACAGAATTATTGAGGCTGGAATAGACCTCTGAGATCGTTAAGTCCAGCTTAAGACCTAACACCACAACATTGACTAGACCATGTTACCAAGTGCCACATCCAATGTTTCCTTAAACACTTCCAGGGACAGAGATTCCCTAGGCAGTCCATTCCAGTGTCTAATTACACTTTCCATCAGAAAGTGCTTCCTAACATCCACCCTAAACTTCCCTTGGCTCAGCTTCAGGTCATGCCTTCTCGTCTTGTCACAAGTTCCTGGGAGAAGAGCCCAACCCCCACTTTACTACAACTTCCTTTCAGGTAGTTGTAGAAAGCAATAAGGTCTCCTCTGAGCCTCCTCTTCTCCAGGCTAAAGAACCCCAGCTCCCTCAGCCTCCTCACAAGTCTTTCCCGCCAGTCCCTTCCCCAGTCTCATCGCTCTCCTCTGGACCCGCTCCAGCACCTCAATATTTTTCTTGCATACAGTGCTTGGAGTGGGGCCTCACTAGAGGGGCAGAATTACATCCCTAGTCCTGCCTGACACACTATTTCTGATATAGGCCAAGATGCCATTGGCCTTCAGTGCCACGAGGGCACACTGCTGGCTCATGTTCAGCTCTCAACCAACAGCCTCAGGTCCCTTTCAACCAGGACACTCTCCAGCCACTCATCCCCCAATCTGTAGCATTGCATGGGGTTATTGTGGCCAAAGCGTAGGATCCTGCATTGTTAAACCTCACACTGTTGGCCTCATCCCATTGGCCCTGCCTGTTCAGGTCTTTCTGAAGTGTCTTTCTACCTTCCAGCAGATCAGCAAGGCCCTCCCAACTTGGTGTCATCCATGAATTTACTGATGGTAGACTCGATCCCCTCATCCAAGTCATCAGTAAGGATGTTGAATAGATCTGGGCCCAATACTGATCCCTGGGGGACACCACTGGTCACTGGACACCAACTATATGCGGCACCATTCACAACCACTCTTTGTGCCTGCTCATCCAGCCAGTTTGTAACAGAGTGCAGGTACACCTGTCCAAGCTATGGGCTGCCAGCTTTTCCAGCAGGGTGCAGTGGGAGACTATGTCAAAGGCTTTGCTGAAGTCTAGGTAGATCACATCTACAGTGCTCCCCTTGTCTACCAGGCATGTCACCCAGCCATAGAATGAGACCAGATTTGTTAGGCAGGATCTTCCTTTCCTAAACTCATGTTGCCTGGGCCTGACCCCCTGGTTGTCTTGTATGTGCTGCTTCTTGACACTCAGGATGAGCTGCTCCTTAACCTTGCCAGGTACTGAGGTCAGGCTGACAGGTCTATAGTTCCCTGGATCCTCCTTTTTTTGCCCTTTTCTTGGATGGGCATCACATTGGCCAACCTCCAGACATCTGGGTCCTTCCCAGTCAGCTAGGATGAAGAGCAGCTTAGCCATGAGCTAAGAGCTTGGCTATTGTGCTAGCTCCCTAAGCATCCTAGGATGAAACCTGTCCGGAGCCATTGACTTGTTAGGATCGAAGTGGTACAGCAGGTCACTAACTACTTCCTCTTGGATTACAGGAGGGACATTCTGCTCTCCATCCCTGTCTACCAACTCAGGAGCTCATTTGCCCTGGGGATATCCAATCTTTTTATTAAAGACTGAGGCAAAGAAGCTGTTAAGTACATCAGACTTTTCCTTGTCTTTTGTTACTGTGTTCCCCCCTTAATCCAATGAGGAATGGAGATTTTCCCTGGCCCTCCTTTTGTTATTAATGTATTTATAAAATCACTTTTTATTATCCTTAACAGAATTGTCCAGATTAAGTTCTACCTGAGCTTTCGCATCTCTAATTCTCTTTCTACCTGACCTTACAATATCCTTAAATGCTTCCTGGTTCACCTGCCCCTTTTTCCAAATTTGATGCACTCTCTTTTTTTAGCCTGAGCTCTTGCAAAAGCTCTCTGGTCAACCAGATTGGTCTTCTTCCCTGACAGCTCTTTTTTTCGCACATAGGGACAGCCTGCTCCTGCACCTTCATAATTTCCTCTTGATGCAGCCATCTGGGCTGCTTGAGTGCACTGTCAGCCCATGTTGAGCTTTTCATCAATTGTTACACCCAAGCTTCTTTCTTCAGAGCTACTCACGACCCACTGTGTACACATCCTGTATTCATTCCTGCAGCTAGCACTGGCCCACTATCCTGTCAATATCCTTCTAGATGGCATCCCTTCCCTCGAGTCCACTGCACAACACAGCTTGGTGTTGTTGGCAAATTTGCTGAGAGTGCATTTGATGCCATTGTCCATGTCACTGACAAAGATGTTAAACAGCACTGTACCCAGTACAGATCTCTGAGGAGCTCCACTTGTCACTTGTCTCCACCTGGATATAGAACCATTGATCACAACCCTTTGAGTCTATCCATCTAGACAGTTCCTTATCCATCAGGTTGTCCATTCATCAAATCCCTGTCTCTCCGTCTTAGAGACAAGAATGTTGTGCAGCACAGTGTCAAATGCCTTGCACAAGTCTAAGTAAATGATGTCAGTTGCTCTTCCCATATCTTTCAGAGCTATAACTCTGTTGTAGAAGACCATCAGATACATCAGGCATTCAGGCATGATTTACCCTTGTGAAGCCATCTTGGCTGGCATCAAACACCTTGTTAGTTTTCCATGCATCTCAGCATAGTTACCAGGAAGACCTCCACCATGATCTCCTCCATGATCCAAGCACAAATCCAGGCTNAATGTGGATTATACTTCCCTTTTCCCAACCTGTGGGGACTCAGCTGTCAGTTCCTTCAGGACCTTCACATGTATCTTGTCAGGTCCCACAGACTTGTGCACCTTCAGGCTCTCTTCTCTGTGATGGTTTAAAGCAGGATAGATTTAAGTTGGACACCAGGAGGAAATCCTTTACAATGAAAATGGTGAAATACTGTAACAGGTTGCACAAGAATGTGGTTGAAACCCGCTTCCTGAAGATATTCAAGGTCAAATTGGTGTGGCCCTGGAGAACCTGCTCTACCTGGGATGGAAAAAATTACCTTTGAGAATCCCTTCCAACCTGATGCATTTTTTGAATCTATGTGAATTGGTGTGACGGAGCACTGGAACAGGCTGCCCAGATAGGTTATGAAGTCTCCTTCTCTGGAGACTTTCAAAAGCATTCTGGATGTGTTCCTGTGCGATTTGAGTTAGGCAAACCTGCTTCAGCAGGGAAGTTGCACTAGATAATCACCAAAGGCACTTTCCACTCACTACCATTCTGTGATTTTGGTTTTTTGCTTTTTTTTTTGTTTTAATAACACAGTTTTATTAATCATGTTAATATTGCGGGTAAGAAGGACAGCAACCTATTTGGGGGAAATGCTGTTTTATTTGAGTAAAAAAAGTGAAGACTCATTTAATGCACATTTGTCTGAGTGCTTTTTGGTGTAATGACACAACATAGCACACTTTTATTTTCAGTATGTGCTAGAGTTGATAGTCACAGTTTTCCATGATGTAAATTAATTCTGTTTAATCATGTTAAATTCAGTTCATCTAAATGCAGACCAACAAGAAGAAAAAAGCGGTGTCTTTCAAATGATCACTGTTCAACACATAGTAGCTGTTCAAATATGCCTTTAGAATTTTCCTCAGAATTTTATGGATCTAATGTAAATCTAAAACTGTCCTGAAATATCAGCAGGAAAAATGTTTTATGGTCTCTCACATGAGACACATGCCTGTGTGCAATAACTGCTGTGCAACTTCCATTTTGTTGTCATCCCTGTTTTAGCAAAGTGATAAATCTGTTTTGCTACTTTGACCTAAAGGTAGTGATCACAAAAGTTTCGCTAATGACTAATTTCTTGTATACTACTTTTTATTCTAATTAATTCCAAATCCTCATCAAGGTTGATCCTCCTCTGCTGTGCATACTATAAACCTCTGCAACCCTACTAACTTCATTTTTCCTCCCTTGGGGTCCCTAGTCAGCAAACAGTTGCACAGTTAATTTATCAAGATTGCCAACTTCCATAACTTTACTACAGCCTTGTAATTTTTCACATGTTTTTAAAGCCTCAGCAACTTCTCATCTTTGTTGTATGGAAAAATTTGCTTTCATTTAAGGAAACTGCTGTGGATAGAAAGTTTCTATCCCTTACAAACGAAAAGAGATTACTTGGTCCTACTGTAACCTTGAGTTCCAAATTTGAAGGAAAATCAAAGAAAGCTGAAATGTTTCACAATGTAAAATTCCTGGGGCCTAACTGGAGTGCTGCACAGGAATATTATTATTATTGCTTTTATGCGAATTGCCTGATGATTTCCTTGTGACTTAATATAATGATGGGATTCTCTTTCGATTCAGTTGTCTAGGTTTCATGTAAATATATTTGATTTTACATATTTTTTATCATTGCAAGAAATAGAAGTGCTGAAGTCCTTATCTCACCTTTTATAACACAATCTGTCCTTTTGCCAGCCTATATATTCCCCCCCTCCACAATGACTTTACCTTTTTAAAGTGCTTTAAAACAAAGCATAGTCTTTCCCACTTTTACTTGGTCAATACTACATTCCTTGTTAATTTTCCCATTGTTTTTTATTGATTTAGTCTTTTTTTCACTGTTTTTGCCATCTTAAAAGTTCCTTCATCCCAGGAACCCTTATCAAACATATTTTTCTGTGCATTCACTAAAATGAGGGGGGAAAAGAATGTTGAAAAGAATCAAACTACATTATATGTCTCCTGTTCTAGTCGTACAGGTCATCACTGATGGGCTGATCCAAAATTTGCTGTTCTCATATGTTTTGGAGAAACATTTGTCAGTTACTATGGCAGTGTTGGCAATTACAGGTATTTGTATTTTTTTGCACTTATCCAAGTGCCCTATTATACTTACTGTATTTCAACTATTTAGATAAACTTTAGAGTAGGCTATACACATAACATGTTCTTAGTATAACCCAACAGACCTGTATGACAGTATTCCACAAGCTCTTGGATTATTTTCTCACATTTTAGTGTTTTTATAGGTATTCTTTAGATGTTTGACGACCTAATGAATGCTTTCTTGAGACAAATACAGGTATTTGCCAATAATGATGCTGGCTTTTCTTGTACCCCTTACCTTAGGTCCATATTTCTTACTTTTTCCCACTGAACATAAAAAAGAGACAAGTAGCAATTTTACATCTCTATCTGTATTATCTGTAATATCTTTATCATCTATTGTATCTCTCTAGATATTCCTTTTCTTCCCTGTCATCCAGGTTGAAAGAGAGAGTATTTTAATGAATTCCAGTTAAGCTCTACTCACTGAATCACACAATCATAGAATAGTTTGGGTTGGAAGGGACCTCCAAAGCTTGTCTAGTCCAATATCCCTTCCATGAGCAGGGACATCCTCTCCTAGATCAAGTAGCTCAGAAACTTGTCAAGTCTAACCTTGAATATCTCCCAGGATGGGGGCTTGACTAACTTCCTGAACAACCTGTTCAGGTGTTCCACCAC
>WBNM01001522.1:6038-19859 GCA_013399055.1 Ramphastos sulfuratus
ATCATCTTTGTGGCCCTCCTCTGGACCCGCTCCAACACTTCCATGTCCTTCCTGTGCTGGGGGCTCCAGAACTGCACACAGTACTCCAGGTGGGGTCTGCCGAGAGCAGAGTAAAGGGGCAGAATCCCCTCCCTTGCCCTGCTGGCCACACTGCTCTTGATGCAGCCCAGGACTCGGTTGCTGTCTGGGCTGCATGCACACACTGCAGGCTCATGTTGAGCTTTTCATCAACCCAGACCCCAAGGTCCTTCTCCTCAGGGCTGCTCTCCAGCCATTCCCCACCCAGCCTGCATTAGTGCTTGAGATTGTGCCTACCCAGGTGCAGGACCTTACACTTGGCCTTGTTGAATTTCATGAGGTTGGCCTGGGCCCACCTCTCCAGCCTGTCCAGGTCTCTCTGGATGGATCCCTGCCCTCTAGCAAGTCGACTGTGCCAGTCGACTTTCTCCAGTCTTTTCTCCAGAGATGTGACTGTAGCAGGATTTACCTCACACTTTGCTGAACCTGTTATCTACTTCCAGACCTTCCACCTTCCAGAGCAATATTTCTCATTAGCATTCAGGACAGACACAGTCCGTTCTTTAGAAAACAAATCAGATCTTATATGACAAATTCAATGCAGTATTTTGGGATGGATCCTAAGACTGGAACAGGAGAAGAAAGGGCAGCCCTCATTAATCACAGCAAGAGTCCATGCAGACTCCTCTCCTGTCTCTGACACTTGCCAGCAAGTTAGAGATGAGCAAAATGGCAAGGAAAGTATACAGAGTGCTTTCCAAAAATAACCTCCAGTCTCTAACCATTGGAGAGCTGGAGTCTTCTTCACTCAGAAATAACTTCTGTGTATTTTGAAAACATATCAGTGGATTTATTTCTCATGAACTTGCCCTGCACAGTATGAACCTTTGTCTCCCACGGTGTCCTTCAACCAGGAGCAGAGGCACACTTCAGAAAGCCTCATTGCCCTCAAGGATGCTGTGCAGACAGTTGGGCTGGCAGCAATGGTCTGACTCTGCCTCTTTTGCTACACTGTGCAACTAACAGTGTAATGCCTCAAAATCAAATACTACTTCATTTTGGTATTGGTGAGCTTGAATCATATTGTTTGGGGAGGGAAGTCAGGAAACCAGAATCAAGGTGCAACCAAAAACCAGAGGCAGAAGCTGATCCAAAAAGGCATATAATGAATTAAAGCTACAATTTAAACTAAAAGGCCTTTTCTGCTTATCCATATGAAGTTTAACCATCAGGGTGTGTGGCAAGTCTGATAGTGGCTCAAGGAGGAGCTCAGCTTCTCCTTCTAACCAGAACCACATGAACTGATTCTTCTGTTTCAAGCTCTCATTGCTCTTGCTTTCACATATACTTGACTGGTCCATCCACCCCATATCCTATCTCCATCCTTAGCCAGCAGTAGATATTGTGAGTTGCTTCCTTTAATTTCCACGAGGAGCATCACTCACAGCATCCATCTAAACCGAAAAGCAATTTTTGAACCTCCCAGGGTTTGGTTCAGTGAAACTGCTCCCAGGCTCCTGTTTACAATGCCTGCAAAACAGGACCCACAGATGAGATATTTTCCCAAAGAAAACTTCTCCCTTTAATTTCTAACATCATCTCCCTAAACCTTCTCTGATGTTGCCTGGCATCCTGCCAAACATTCATTCTTGTGGCTCTTCATCACACACCAGTGAGCTTAATGTTGGGTTTTTGTGTTTTTTTTTTTTTTCCTAAAGAGGTTAATTGAATACTGATTCTAAGTTTTGGAACATATAGTCACTTGGCCAGAGGAGAACTAATTTACATGTCTATATTCTCAAAAATCTCCACTGTTTTGTTTGTTTGTTTGTTTGTTTATTTGTCTGGTTGGTTGATTGGTTTTGTTCTCTCTCTTTTGCTTCCATTTTTTTTTTCCTCTATGGGTTTGTGTAAATCAATCTCCAAGGCTAGGAATGTTATCTTTGGCTGAGTTGATTTGATTGATCTGTTTTAGAGCTCAGAAAACCATCATGGTAAAGCAATATTTTTCTAAAGTAAGTTGATAAGAAAGTGGAAATAACTAGTAATAAGAGATAGGAGGCTTTCATTTTCAAAACAGCTCCTACCCGACCCTGGGCTGAATTACTCTTCCTGCCTAGCTAGTAAATCCAGCTTGATTGCATGTACTGAGTTTGGAAGTTTTGTAATGATGGTAGGATTTAGCCAGTCAAAAAAAGGAAGCTTAAATATACAACCCTACATTTGTGTATCTCCTCCTGCCTCTGATACGCTATACTTACAGCTTCTACATCCTTTTGAAAGTGCAGAAGGCTATGTAAATGTTCATTATTGTTATTACCCACTTCACATCTCTATTACACATTCCTTTTACAGCATACTGTGCCCCATTCAGCAAGTTACATAAGCATATACTTAACGTTAGCCTTCTTAAGTGCTTCTCTAAATAGAGATAACTGTGAAAGCTGGCTGATGCTTTTATCCAAAATATTTGCTTTAGTGCAGACAGAGCTAAGACAACCTCTGTTTGGTGCTTTAGACTGAAAGTTAAGGCTGTACATCTGCCTCAAACTGATCTTTCTGGGGGAAAAAAAAGAGGTAAATAATTTAATTTGACTTAAAAAAGAATATGAAAGAATGCCTCTCCCTTCACACACATACAGACACAACTGCTCGCTCTTTTAAACAACCACTTAGATAATAGCAGTCAAACTTCTGGAAAAAGCACTTGGTTTTTGTTTTTTTTTTACAATTGCCCAAATTCCTGCCCAAAGGAGCTGGAGATTCTCCTAGGACAGACAGAAGATGGTTTAGTTCACAACAAAACCAGTCAGCACTTTTGTGTGAATAGCAAGCATGCTTCAACTCTCATCCCAGGGCCTCAGATGTGACTTATAGGTAGGCAGCTTATATCCTCCTGAATCCACCTCTGAGTGCAGGTGCACACAAAATGAGTAGCTTCATTTATTTTAAAAAAACAGATTATGACCACTTTGCCCATGCTTCTATTTCTTTTCAGTAAAATGGAGAGCACAGTGTCTCTTACTCCAGGAATGTGACATGGAAATAAAAACTTTACAGTCTTAACTGGCTCCAATACTAAATAATGAGGAAAAAAAATGTCTACCTTTGTGTTGGTCTGAAAGGACCAAGATCATGCTTGTTTGTGCAACCTTCAGCAAGTGGTTTATGACTTCTAGTCAAACCCTCCAGCTTTTCATATAGGATATGTTTGTGGTTTTGTGTTTGGAAGAGTAAGATGGTATATCCACACATACACTCATGTATGCACACAGAGCAAAATCTAACCCAGGAAATAAATAACCTCCTTCATCAGGAAGCTAGAGACAAACATAATGACCTGTTAAGGGCAGAGCCATTTTTCTCTTTATCTTAATCCTTGATGGGCTTAAATTTTAATCATCTCAGATTATAGCTGTAACAAAGATCAGGTTTTACTGAAGGTGTATGATTTTTATTTTGACAGATGTCTGTGTCCTAGGGTGAATGTAGACTGAATTTCTTGGCAGTGAGTTCATTAAATGGAGGCTATGTATTATCAGCTTTGCTCCGTCCCATCTCCATTCTGTTTTGCTGGGCTCTAGGTATCAAAGTGCCTCCTTTTTCCCAAGTTTTTTTCCAAAACCTCTCAATTTCAAATCCATTTGGCAATCACATGCAGCTTGCATGTGACTGAGTGGGTCAGGCTTTCAGCAGAACAAAAAAAAAACAACCCAAAAAACATTGGTCACATCGACTGGGAACTTAACAAACAAGAATAACAAGGAAAGTCAGTGGCAAACAATATTAATAATTCACCTGCCTGTCACTCCAACCAGCAACTGGAGGAAGATCCTCTCTCCTCTTGATAGATAGGTAGGAGGAAAAGCCCTGTCTGAAATGATTAAATGAGGCAGTCTATAACAAGCTTTTCCCATGCTGAGAGTGCCAAGAAAGAGGTTGGTCACTGATATTTAAACACATATTATCCTTCCATCTTCCTGTCATTTTGTTCTGCAAGCTGTTCAGATTTGTCTGTACCAGTAAGGTGGCTGTGAAAAGCAGCTGAGCAAACAGTCTGAGAACAGGATTTGGATTTCAAAATCTGTCTCTGGATTTTTTTTCCCCTATTTTCTTTCTTCTTTTTTCCTCACCCTCCTCTCTTTCAGACCCAACATCCCATTAACTTTCAAATATACCAGCACCTAAGCAGAAGAGAAGCAAAGCAGGAAAATAGAGAAAATGCTGTTACGTGAAAGAGGGCAGAGATTTTTTAAATTAAGAGGAAAGCAGAGCCTCCAACTTTTCTAATCCCATCTCAAGGCAGCATTCTAAGCACTGTTGGGAATTAATTATGTTTCTTTCTATGCTTTCCTTGCTTCACCCTTCTCTCAGCTGGACCAGCTTGTTGAGTCCTTCAGGCCTAAGGTGCAGAAAACACTGGTCCAGTACTACTACCTGGTGCTTGAGGACCACAGACTTCAGCTGTCTGGTGGTACAGCACATCCCATATGTAATATTAAAGACCCTTGGAGTCTTGATAGAGACGTTGCTCTCTTGGCAGAAAGTGGCCACCCAGACCAGTGGCCACTGAAGCAGAGCAGGATATATAACCCTGCAGGGACCTGCCCCAGCCCTGCCTGCCCTCCTGCTCTGNATCAGAGGAGCAATTTTTCCCTCTGAGGAGATGGAGAGTAGGGGAATCAGGAGACAGAGGCCCTGATTAAGCAGGAAGCATTTCAGAATTTATACCAGTTTGGAAAAACACCTAAATTTTGTTTGTGATGAAGCACTTAAAAACATGGTGTAATGTATTAGAAATGGCTTGGACATTAACTGAGATCCACAGAAAGTAAAGGAGGTATTTGTTCAGCCTTTCTCTATAATAGATTTCCTTTAAAGCTTTAACATCATGCTGGCTATTGGAAGAAAGGGTGGAATTTACCCACTAGGCACAGCTGCATGACTCACTGTAACTGTCACAGAGTTTGGCTGATCTTGTCATTTCTTTATTATTCTTGACCAGACACTTCTGGTCTTAAAAGGGCAATCCCCTGCTTGTCACCAGGATAAGCTGATGCACACAGGGCAAAGCAAAAGTGGCAAAGCACCCAGTATTCATGGTAGATTTTTCTTTTTTCCTTAACCCTTTCTGCACAGTAACTTTTATTTAACATGCTCCAAAGCTTAGGCCTGTGTGAATTAGGTCATGTTTACTTAATGACTTGATGTATAGAGAAGTATATTTTAAAACTTTTCTAAAGTAAAGTGACAGTGAATGAGGCAAGGTCAAAGCTTCCTTCTAAGACATCTTTCAAAACCTACTATTATTGTGGAGGGTCTTGACATTTGTAACAGCTGCCAATCATAACAGCCTTAGTTCAGAAAGATTAGTGATAAGATACCTCAGCAACAGCAACCAGTAGGCTAGATTAGATCTGCAACAATAAAATGATCTTCTGATTTCACAGTCAGACTGAAGGCATTGCTTTGGAAAAAAATAATCAGTTCTTTGGGAAGCAGTTTCAAAATTCTGGAGCTCAGGAATTTGCTTTGTTTAATGTGAATGTTCTGATCAGTGGGAATGAAAATTCTTTAGCTGCCCTCAAATCCAAGAAAAGAAGCAAAAATTACTCATATATTGGATTATCATAAAAATATGATTTCTACCACATGAAGCTAGGTTAAAGTATATTTTACTTTATTAATAGTCAAGTGCAATTCTCTTCAAACTCAGAGATTAGGTAGTGTCTTATTAGTTCAGCTTTATGTTAAAACTACACCCCAACCATTAAGCTGTCTCTTTGCTTTGCACTTCAAAGATTTAAATGAGATACACAGGTCCTGTATCATTTACTTTAAAGGAGTAGCTTAATTGCTCCCCAAGATTTTTCTTATGTGTTATATGTTATTGTAAGATACAAAAAGAGAGCAAAAGGAGCCTCCACACAAGTGACAGCCTATCTTTTCACTGATACACACTGCCACTCCTCTCTGCTGAGCATTCAGCAGCATACATTGAATACACAGTGTCTCAGACAGAAAACTGCTGAAGTCTAGAAAAAGTTAAAGATGTATTTTTAAAAGGGAAAAAAGAGATAAAAGAAGATGGTCAACCTAAATATGAAGATGAGCCTAAAGAGCTGTAAACCAAAACACCCATTAGTCACATTTTTGTTGTTAGTCCCAACCATGGAGCTGGCAAGAAAGGCAAAGCACATAGTAATTCTTGGGTGCATCAGAAAAGATATTACTGACCACAGCTAGCTATGCATGTGGGGTGGTGGGAAATGTTTCTTATTACTCCCTGCCATGAAGAAATATCTTTCCCCTACTGGATCTGAGGAGGCTGTGCATACTGGAGGCTTCCTAAGGAAAATCTGCATGATAAGAATGTTTGCTGCACTGGTAAATAGAAGGTGGAAATATTCACATGCTGCTGCTCACTCTGGAGCCCTTGTGCCACAGAGGATTAGCAGAAACGTGCCTCAGTCTTGGGGCAAGGAGTTGCACCTCCAAGATCATTCACCTGTATGCATAAAAGGCCTGAAGCGTTGATGCTTTTTGCCTATACTCCTCCTGAGTTCCCTCAGATCACCCTTTGCTTTGTTTCTCCCAGGAACTGACACACAGATCCATGCTGATGATAAAAGTTAGATCTTCATATATGTTGAGAATGTGAAGACGAGTTCTTCCTGCACATTCTGAGCAGTGCTAGTTAGAAAAGGAGCAAAATATCCACCAGCAAAACCACCTTCCTTAAAGGAATCATCTCCTATTGCAGAACACAATAACCTTTTGCAAAATCAGCTAGATTTTTCCAAAACTGCATTTTGGATAAGTATGTGAGTGAATGTTTGTGTCTGCGTGTTGAGGAGAAAAGGCAAACAATTTCAAGCTGTCCTGCTTCAGCAGCTTTAACATTAAATAATTTGATGACCCTATCAAAAGAGCATTCTGCTGAATTAAATTTTCATTATTACATTTTACATGATAATGATTGAAAAAGTGAAGGGAGGGTAGAGGCAGGTCAGTGGAGGGGCTTTGGATATAAAGTGTAGAGTTTCCTATCAGTCTTTATTTTTTACAATTTTATTTTATAAAGTGTAGGGGGTTTTAATTATTATTACTTAAAAAAAAAAATCCACTAGTTATAGGAAAGTAGCAAATACAGAAACCTCAACACTGTCCTACCATGAGCTCACCTGACAGCTGCAGAGCTTTGTGGTTTTAGCAACTCTTCTCATGCTTGAGTCTGACAACCTGACTGAGCTTCAGTGGGACTGTGGATCTAATTCCCCAGCTCTGCTCTGTTTACAGAATTAGGAATCTGCAGTTATAGAATCAAAGACTGCTAGAATGTTTTGAGCTGGGGGAAACCCTTAAAGATCATCTAGATCCAACTCCCTCACCACTGGCAGGGACAATTTGCACTAGACCAGGTTGCTAATAGGTGCATCCAATCTGTTCTTGAATGCTTCCAGGGAGGGGGCATCCACAGCTTCTTTGGGCAACCCATTTCAGTGCCTCAACAGCCTCACAAGGAAGAACTTCTTCCTTATACCTAGTTCAAATCTAACCTCTCTCAGTTTAAAGCAATTAGCCCTTGTCTTCTTACTACACGCCTTTGTTAAAGGTCCCTCCCCATCTTTCCTGTGAACCCCCTTTAAGTACTGGGAGGCTGCTATAAGGTCTCCCTGAAGCCTTCTCTTCTCTAGGCTGAACAGGGCCAACTCTTTCAGCCTGTCCTCACAGGAGAGGTGTTCCAGCCCTGCGGGAGCCGATAATGAAACCTCTGAGCCAAGGTAATATTTCTTTTAACAGCAGGGAGCTTTTAAGTCGTATCTGATCATCAAATATCACTGTAATGAAAGTCAGAAAGTGTAGCTAGACAGATGAAAAGATAGATCACCAGAACTACTTCAATACCTCTTTGAAATACTTAAAACAAAAGGATACAAAAAATGTAGGTATTACAAAAGGAAGGAGTCACATTTGCACCTGTTGTGGGAGATATTGTGCTCAGTCACATACCTGCTCTCTACCCTTGTTATTTGGTTATATTGTCAGGACAATCCTCATTATCAGTACAGGCTGGGGGATGATGTGATAGAGAGCAGCCCTGCAGAAAAGGACTTGGAGGCACTAGTGGACAAAAAGCTGGACAGGAGCTAACAATGCGCACCCACAGCCCAGAAGGCCAATTCCATCCTGGGCTCCATCAAAAGAAGCGTGGCCAGCAGATCCAGAGAGGTAATTCTGCTCTGGCAAGACCTCACCTGGAGTACTGTGTCCAGCTCTGGGGCCCTCTGCACAAGAAGGACATGGACCAGATGGAAAGTGTCACAACTTGGTATCCTGAGCCAGTCCTGGACAGCAAAGGAGGCTGTACTGAGATTCAGAAACTCTGTTGGAGTGTAATTAGAGTGAACCAACACCACTGGCTGATGAGTTAGGTGTATTAGAGCCAATGAAAGCTCTCAGTAATGGACCTGAGCACAGAAGAAACAGGAAGACAAAGGAGAGGAAAAAAGAGAGAGCACTCAGACAAGAGGCAGTGGCTTTAAACTACTAAGCTATTGTGTAATCAATGCCAAGCCATGAGGCAATGATACCCATTTTTCTGAGCACAAAGATATTTCTCATTCATAGATGGAATAAGATGGCAGAGAATTTAGATGTTGCTAAAAGATACTATTCAGAGGTATTCTCTTTCCATTGCTGGTATTTTGACAGTTCTCTGTGATATGGTTATTTAAATCCCTGCAGCAAACAGGGGCAGTCATTTTGAAAGAAGCTCCTTGCTTTTGTGGATGCTATACACTGGCCAGGAGGAAACTTGGAAACCTATGAAAGCTTCACAACTTGACATTGGTATCACTTAAACTGCTAATAGGCTGCTTGCTCTGAGAAGTGAATCTGGTGTAGTATCTTTCACTAAACCATTTCGACATTTGCTTTACAGCTCCCAAAGTGGAAGTCTGCCATAAAGGGCCTCAAATGAATAATAAGAATTACAAAAAAAAAAAAAAAAGCAATAACAGCACCTGCCCACATGAGTCCTAAGCCTTCGAGATTCTTAAAATCCCTTCTCTTTAGAGAGAAATGGTGAGTAAAGAAAAACAACAATCTCTTGCCCACCATGTCCCAGTCTCCCAAAGCCAGCAGGTATCACAGTATCACAGTATAAGCAAGGTTGGAAGAGCCCTCAAAGATCATCAAGTCCAACCCATTACCACAGACCTCCAGACTAGACCATGGCACCAAGTGCCACGTCCAAACGTGCCTTGAACACCTCCAGGGACAGTGACTCCACCACCTCCCTGGGCAGCCCATTCCAGTGGGGAATGACTCTCTCGGTGAAGAACTTCCTCCTCACCTTGAGACTAAACTTCCCCTGAGGCAGCTTGAGACTGTGTCCTCTTGTTCTGGTGCTGGTTGCCTGAGAGAAGAAAGCGACCTCCTCCTGGCCACACCCACCCTTCAGGTAGCCTTTCACCTGATGTTGGTTGGCATTTATTTGAAAACAGGCTGATGCTGTAGGTGCTGCATTCCTTCTTTATCAGCAGAGGTGGAATATCTTGCCAGTGCTATTATCTGAGCAAGAACCAGCATACCGTTACTAGTATATATGCAAAGGCTCCAGATCAGCATTCCCATGATTGATTTACATTTCTTCTAAAGCTGGTACCTTGATTTCTATTGAAGCCTTCCTAATCATCCACTGCCACTGCATTGAATGCCATGTATTTAAAACACCTCAGTTATCTTCCTCTTTTTTTCCTCTACATTTAACAAAGTATGCCATTTCTGGAGGACATTAAGCTTGACAACCTGACACCCTTCTCCAGTACATAACCTGTCACACTGAAAATGTACAATGTCATCATCTCATGCAGAGAAGAATATGCTAAAACAGGCCACATCCATTTCCTTCCTTGTCTCACTGCTTACACTTTTTCCCTTGAGTTATGATAAGTTCTGCATTATGAGCCTACAAGGTCAGTGACAGGGAAGTTCTTGAGCATTTCCTAGTAAGAGGGATATAAAAAAGGAATGAACTTTAAGTTACAGTAGTGGAGCAATCTTTTTCCTCCTTTTTTTTTTTTTTTTAATTTCTTTTAAGCCAGGTTGTTACAATCACTTAATTAAGATAACAGTGGGACACTTAAAAGAACAGAGCTTGCTTGATATACATCATCTTGGAAAATTTCCTTTCCTTCAGACTAACAGGTCAGATTGGATGCCATTAATTAAGTTAAGTAGCTCTAGGGCACTCTTGAACTTCAACCCAGAGCTCAAGGGAGCATAGGCAGGGTGCCAGGTAGTAACTCTAGAGAAGGAAAGAAGAAGAAGGGGAAAAAAAAGGAAAAAGAAAAGAAAAGCAAAAAGGCCTCAGTTACAGACAATGATTTCGATCTAACTGAAGAAAACTGGAACTGCATCCAGTTCTGGAGCCCTTATTACAAGAAGGATATGAATGTGTTGGAGTGTGTCCAGAGAAGGGCCACAAGGATGATCAGAGGGCTGGAGCTCCTCTCCTGTGGAAACAGACTGAAAGAGTTGGGACTGTTCAGTCTGGAGAGGAAAAGATTCCAAGGAAACCTTATTGTAGCCTTCTAGTATCTGAAGGGGGCCTCCAGAAAAGCTGGTGAGGGACTTTTTAGGATGTCAGGGACTGAGGAGGAATGGAGCAAAACTAGAAGTGGGTAGATTCAGATTGAACATCAGGAAGAAGTTCACTATGAAGGTAGAACAGGTTGCCCAGGGAGGTGGTAGAAACCCCATCCCTCAAATTTTTAAGGTCAGGCTGGATGGGGCTCTGAGCAACCTCATCTAGTGTGAAGCACAAACCCCGTGGCAGCGGGGTTTGAGCTAGATGATCCTTGAGCTCTCTTCCAGCCCTGACAATTCTATGATTCTGTGATTCTAAGAAGGACTGCCCACATGTGCTAAGGACAGTGAGGAGAGAGAAGTGCTTTTTAAAAAAATATGCTGGAAAAATGCCTGTCGATTCCTCACTGACCAAATGCATTGTGCCAGGCTGCAAGTTTGCAAACAAGTCTCAGAGGCTGAAATGTACAATTTCTGGAGTGTAACTCCATCCTCTTGCAGAGACAGGATTTTAACTCAGCAAGCAAAATGTTAACATTCATCCTCAAGCTTGGCATCTTCAAGCAAGAATCTGCAGAGACCACATCTATCCTCCACTTTAAAGGCAATAATCACAGAAATCCTCGAAATGTTGGTTTCAGTTAGCTCTGGAAGCTAACCATTGCCAAGTCATTCTCAAAGAGCCTACTCAGGGGACAAGTTTGGCTTTCTAAAGTCCTAACAATTACATACTTACATGGCTTTGAAGACTGTGGGTGAAGAAGAGTTATCCAAGTGATGACTTCAGGAAAGGGTTAGTAGTCCTTTCCCCAGACAACCATTGTCCAGTCACGATTGTGATGAGTTCAAGAAAATGGTGAATACAAAGGGACATGCAAAACAGCAGAGATTAAAGAATGTCTTTCTTAATGAAAGATAAGTGTATTAAGGACATCATGAATGAATCTCTCCTCATAAAAAAAACCCAAAAACCCCTGAAAAACAAACACCAATAAAAGATGTCTACCACTTGATGGTGGTAGATGGTAACAAAATCCACCACAGGAGGTAACAAAAAGGATTTTCACATTTCTACCACTACTCTGCAAGGAGAGTTTTTAAAGGGGGCCAGAGGTTCATTTCTGACCTGGTTTTAAAATTGGCCATAATTCTTCAACCTCATTAGTCTGTGAACAGATTTAATCTTTTCTGAAATCAGCTTTACAGGTGGAAAGATTTAATCTAATAGAACAACAAATCACCTCAAAGAAGACTTGTCCAGGTTCCTAAAGCCAAGTGGTCTCAGAACTAATATGTGCCAGTTATGCTAACAGGTTTCTCAGTGTTTCATTTCATCAGCATGGGTTGTTCAAACAGGCCTGGATTTCTAATGAAGCCGCTAAAATACGTATTCCTTGCAAAATAAACAAACAGGGGAAATTAAACCCCCCAGGGAGATGTAAAATTGTTTATTACCATCACTGTTAGCACCTGTACACTCAACAGAAGGTGATCTCTAGCTGCAGCAAGTTTGTCTCATAAGTGCTTCCTGGATTCACAGAGTAGTACTGATTGGGAAAAACAAACCAAAACCAAACGCAGTCTGTGGAAATCTAATAACACCTTAAATCTGTCATTACATGATTTATTTCCCTTCTCCTCTATGCAAAGGAGTTTTGCCCTTTATCTATTTCAAATGCATCTTGATGTGTCCCATCTGTGTGCTGTCTTTGGGGAATGCATCTTGTGAATTGTCGTATTTGAACCGTGAGAAGGGAAATTCTACAGGCATGGTTGCTCTTCTAGATCTTTATAGAACTGGACCCCAAGACAAATGGTTGTTAAATCTTGCAGAAGAAGGAAAACAAAACACAAAGGGAATGTGAGACTTTTGGAAATTAAACAGGAACAAGACTGACAATAGCAGTATCAGCAGTCTACCACAGAATTTATTTTTAGCACCATTAAATCCACTTTTTTGTTTTCCTTATTTGCAAATTACAGTCTATTTCCATGCAGTAAAGAATACCAGACCAAGCATTCTTTTCTACTCCCTCCCTGTGACAAAGCAGATCAAAAATCGTGCCAGATTTCAGCTAGGATCTTTAAAACCTCTTGCAGCAGTGAAGCGCCTTTGAATTATCCTTCTCCCTTGAATCCATCATATCACCAAGGCACATCAGCTGCCTTCTTCAGGGAATACAACAGTGCCATGGTCCCCTACACGGCCCTGCTGACCACTAAGCGCAAATATCGCTGGAGACATTTCCTCCATCTGTCAACTCCACTCATTTTAGAGAAATATATTCCTTCTTTCTGCTGCACTGATCACTGCAGTCCAAAGATGGGATTTGACTTGATATGAACATATCAAAGTTGTAGACATATTTCCAGCCATTGGAATATCAGCAGCTCTGTAACTTCTACCTTTTTTTTTTTCCCCCCATAAGTCAACCTCAGAGGTGAATATATTCCTGTATGAAAGGAGGACACTAAGGAAACCCACAGGAAGGAATTAAAACTGAAAACTATATTCATCTCCAGACACTGATAGTGCTTTCCTATTGCATAAAATTAATCTAGATCTTGTACACAACAAGCATTGCAGCCTCCTTGTTTATTATCATTTTAAAGTTTAGCAAAATCAAGACAGAATATTTACTTCTTATATATTTAGCCATATGCTAATGTGTACTGTCAACGGGTTTAAACTAGCAGAGGGGAGATTTAGACTGGATGTTAGGAGGAAGTTCTTTCCAGTGAGGGTGGTGAGACACTGGAACAGATTGCCCAGGGAGGTTGTGGCTGCTCCCTCTCTGGAGGTGTTCAAGGCCAGGTTGGATGCAGGTTGGATGCCTTGAGTAACCTGTGCTAGTGGGAGGTGTCCCTGCCTATGGCAGGAGGTTGGAACTAGATGATCCTTGAGGTCCCTTCCAACCCTGCCGTTCTATGATTCTATGATTCTATCATCTTGGACAGGGCATAGTTCCAGTATTAAATGCTGGAAGATTCCCAGCAAAGAACAGAGACTAGAAAGCATTCCATGCCACACTCAGACTTTTCTGGACAATATTTTAATACAGCTTAGGCTGTATTTTAATTTTAAAAAAATAGCTACAAGCCTCTCAGAGAATTCCACAGAAACTTAGGGGGAAAAATGTACTCACTGTTGCCACAAGACACAATGTAGCCTGAACATGAGGGACCACACCCAAGCACAAATCCAGGCTG
>WBNM01001523.1:0-12311 GCA_013399055.1 Ramphastos sulfuratus
AAAAAAAAAGAGGAAAAAAAAGACTGTCCTTGGGCTGGAGCAATGACAGGAAGATTTCTTCCTATGTCTGAGGGTAGCAAAGCAACAGTACTGAGGGTAGGAAGCAAGGCAGAGAATGGCAGAAGGCAGATGTAGATGTGTTCAGGCAAGATGCTCCAACACTGAAAACCAAAAGACAAACCTGTGGCTGAGGAAAAGGACTACAAAATTTGGGAAGGCTCTAGGCTCAGCAGAAAGAAGACATCCTAAAGTATGCCCTGGAGTCTGGTTGACTTAAATACAATCATTTGCTTTTTGCTTTCTGGGTTTGAGTTGAGAAAAATCAGCCACAAGGTACAAGTGTGAAAGAGTCTTGGAATCACCTCTTGCCATACCTGGAGATCTTGTTTTCAGTTGTTTGTACAAGTCTATGGCTCTCAGTTCCCTTTAAAAGAGAAGAAAATTATTCATACGTGTATCAACAATAGAGGATTAAAGCAAAAAAACCAAAAGTACTGCAATTGAGTTATGCACTGGAGCTGCCACTCTCTCCAGCTACTATACAAATCTGACATTAGGAATACAGGGATGGTCTTCTCGTGATGGAAAACAGCTCTTCCCTAAATGAGGTCTCTCTTTTTCTCCCATAATGTGGATTTTTTCCCCCCCTCAGATAACCACACTAATTGGAGGGCATTTTCCAACTTCACGTGGCTCAGTTGGGTTTTCTTTGATCCTTCGTGCTGAAACCTCAGTTTTAGAACTGTAGGCACAACCTCCTGAGAAATTCTTTTTCCCATTTTGCATTTTCTGCCTGATTTTTAGTGATATTCTGCAACTGGAGACAGCTGCATCACAAACAAGAGACCAGGGTCTCTCTTCTTCCCATTAAATAAATGTTACTGCTTTCAAATATTTCAAAAGCAGCCAAACACTGAAGCTTCCCCTCTTAAGTAAATCTTCACTGGTCTAAATTAAATGTCTGATAAAAACAAATTGCAGTTTAGGCAGTCCTAACTCTGCTTTTGGCCCCTCACTAAGCCTCTCCTTTCCCTCAGCTGCCCTTAGATCACCCCAGTAGTGTTTCAAGAGATCACACAAGCTGCTTCTGCCTATAAGTCAGCCTTTGTAGGGGGCTGGACCACCTTAATAACTCCTCTGTCTCAGCCAAGGATAGGGAGAGGGCTGCTCTTCACTCCTGCTGCACTGGGAACTTGGGTGTTGGGCACTGTCAGGGGAGCCCCAGGCATCACCCAGCATCCAAGCCTGTCTTGTGGTCATGCACATCAAAACTCAAGCCAGTGCTCTGTGGTGTGCTTTGCCACAACCCCAAAAACTGAAGAGCAGGGAATTCAGTCTGCTCTCCACCTCACTGCTCACAAAGAGCAGCTTTAGATGAGAATACCAACAGCTCTGGGCACACCTGAGGCACCCTGCGGACAGATGACGCAGAGGTGGCTCTGCTGCAGTGAAGGTGCTTTAAAAACAGATTTTAGGAGGCAGGTTCATGATTAGTTTGAGCTGCTCTGAATGTGGGCTACTGCTGCAAAAAGTGGTTTCTCCCTCTCCTATCTCTTCTTCCCTGTGCACCATGTTCTGCTGCTCCTTCAACTACCCCTGGATGAAAAGCAGGTTAAGCTGCTCAAAGAGGGAGGAGGAACAACACATCAGGAGCAGGAGTGTTTCCTCCCAGAATTCTCAGAGCCATTCAGAACAGCTCTTATCAACAACAGATTCAGAGGTTATCCTATCTTGGTGGATATTTGATGATTCTTTGATAATTGCCACTTGTGCTCTCAGCAACAGCCCAGGCTACAACATATTGTATGGTATATTCGAGTTTCCAAACATTCAGCACTCCACAAACTGTTACTTACTCTAAAACCCCATTTCAACAGGATTTTACAATCATCTCATCCATTTTATCACTCAGCATTAACTCTTCTCCAATGCAAAAAACTTCTGTGCCCTTTTCAGCTGAGGCCAAGATACATGTCAGGCCCATCCCCTTCTACAATGAAGCTTCATAGTCAGTGCCAGAGAAGTGTCCTGTCTCCGCCAGCTGTGTTTTCCATCTTACCCCAGGCCTAGTCACTACATGCCTGCAGGGTAAGGTAGCTGAGTGAACTCTTGTGACTGGATGTTAACCTTTCTTGCACAGCTGGATTCCAGACAGAGCACTGCCTTACAATGCTGCCAGGTGATCACTGGAACTTCAAGAGGAACAAGGAACCTACAAGCCACGAGTGGTGGGATCTGCCCTTTTACCAGCCAAATAATCTTAAACTACTCTGTACAGAGTTTGCAAAAAGCAAGGAGCCTTTCAAAAGCACCAACAGGAAAAAAAAAACCCACCAAATCCCCCAGAGACTGAACGACACAAAATCCACTGAAGTGCAATAAAAATGAGAGGACTCACAAGCTCTCCATCACCTCTCCTTGGCGCCTTGCGTATGGACTCTTCTGAAGCTCTACAATCTCCGTGTGCAGAGCCATGATCTGCTCATCCAGATAGCCAATATCTTCAGCCTAAGGGAAACATTGGACACATCAAACTAGGAGGTACAAATCCAACTGCCAGGTCCTGCACTTGGGGTCACAACAGCCTCATGCAACACTATAGGGCTTGGGGCAGAGTGGCTGGAAACAGCCTGGCGGAACAGGTCCTGGTGGTGCTGGTTTGACAGGAGGCTGAAGATATGCCACAGAGTAGAACATTTTCCCTTAATAAACAGGAAGAGCCCTGGGCTGCAGCAAGAGCAGTGTGGCCAGCAGGGCAAGGGAGGGGATTCTGCCCCTTTGCTCTGCTCTCCTCAGACCCCATCTGGAGTCCTGTGTGCAGTTCTGGAGCCCCCNGACTACACATGAGCTGCACAGCTTGAAGACAGATCATCATTGGTGGTCTGTGAAGTAAGTATTTGTTGCTTTGGCAAGAGGTATGTGCTGCAAACAGCCAGAGACAGCTTCCAGCTACTCTGCTAGAAGTGGCTTCCCTTTAATCTTTGTTGCTTCCTAACAGGGACCAAGAAGATCCCCAAATGTAAGGAACTAAACAGAGGTGAATGCCAGTTGCCCTATTTCCATCACACGAGCAAGAAAAATGCTCCAAGAACCTTCTGGCTTAGGTACAGAGAAGTAAAAGATCCCAGACCTTGAACTGCCCAGCCTGTTCCTTCACAGAAACAAGCAGCCTGATCTATTGTTTGTATTTCTAACGCATTAATCAGGCAACCTGGCCTGGATCAGCACTGCTGTGGTTAGCAGGGCCAGGACAGTGACTGTCATCCCTTACTGGGCACTGGTGAGGCCACACCTCCAATACTGGGTTCAGTTTCGTGCCCCTCACTCCAACAAGGACAGTGAGGGGTTGGAGCAGATCTGGAGAAGGGCAATGAGGCTGGTGAAAGGTCTGGAGCAGAAGTCTTGTGAGGAGCAGCTGAGGGATCTGGGGTTGTTCAGCCTGGAGAAGAGGAGGCTGAGGGGAGACCTTTTGTCTCTCTACAACCCCCTGAATGGAGGTTGGAGCCAGGTGGGGGTTGATCTCTTCTGCCTAGTAACAACAGATAGGATGAAAGGAAATGGTCTCAAGTTGTCCCAGGGGAGGTTTAGGTTGGACATCAGAAGAAACTTCTTCCCTGAAAGGGTTCTCAAGCACTGGCACAGTGTCCACAGGGAGCTGGTGGTTGAATCCCCATCTCTAGAAAGGATTTGAAACACTGGAGGGATTTTAAAAGAGATGTGGTGCTTAGGGACATGGTTTAACACCAGACTTGATAGTATGAGGTTAATGGCTGGACTCAATGATCTTAATTATCCTAAAGGTATTTTTCATCCCAAACAGTTCTGTGGCTCTGGGACTGCTGTGCTCCTTGTTACTGTGGCAGGCAACACAAGGACTCCCTGCAGGGCAGAGCAGCAACCTGAGCCATCAGCCCTGCATCAGTCCTGACCAGCAGAGCTGCCACTCTCAGCACTCCTGCAGCAAGCTGTTACCATACAGCACCACACAGAGATGACTACTTCTGGAGGGATTTTAAAGGCCTCTACTCTAAAACAAAAAATCCCCAAAACTCCTCATGGCTTTTGTTGCAGGCAAAGGTCAAATCCTCAATCCCAAAAGACAGAGATCAGAATTTTCAGCAGCAGATAAATTCAACCAACCTCCCTCTGTGAGAAACAGAAAGCCATGATACCAGCTCAGCCGTCTCCAGAAAACACAAGTGAAAACACCTGCTCTCCAGTAGGACTGCTCAGAGGCTCTGCCTCTGCTCTAAATGGATGAGACTTATTCAAAACTAATTTGCCTATCTACCAGCAGAATGTCAGAAACGTCTGTCTGGACTCTTCACAAAGTGCTGCCACTTTGAAATTACTGCATAGTAAGTGACTGGCATAAGCTAGAAGACAGGAAGCTCCACCTCAAGCTGAAGAGAAGCTTCTTTACCATGAGGGTGACAGAGCCCTGGGACAGGCTGCCCAGAGAGGTTGTGGTGTCTCCTCCTCTGGAAACTTTCAATGCCAACCCTGATGTGTTGCTCTGTGGCCTGCCCTGGGTGTTCCTGCTTGGGCAGAGGGGTTGGACAGGATGATCTCTGAAGGCCTCTTCCAACCCCCAGCATTCTGTGATTCTGTTCACTTTAGCAATGTACTTTCTTGAGTGCATTAAATCTACACAGAAGGACTCTTGCCTATAGCAATACAATTTCTTCTGGGCAATAAATAACATCTCCTTACAGTCTATGTTTCTATACAGACAGCTAAGCCTAGTGACACTAGATTCAGACAACCTGGTGATTGGGGAGTGTTTGTTTTGTTGCTCTCTTTCCCACAGCAGGCAGGATATGAAACAGGCAGAAGGGACACACAACACAAAGTTCCTGTCGGGACCTCCTTTATAGAGAGTTTATGGATCTTCTTTAAGGTGCCCTACCTGTGCACACTGAGAGGCCTTCTCTTCCATCTCCTTCCAGGCTTTCAGCATCTTTTCTGAAGCTTAAGAGAAGAGAGTTGTTCTTTACAAACAGGTAAACACAAGAAAATAAAGTGTGGCCTGAAGTTGACATCTGTCAGTTGTGAATTTCAACACACAGAGCACATTGCTGAATCTCTGAGCAGAAGCCCCAGAGATCAGAGACAGCAACACAGCAACATTGCAACAGTGCAACTTAGAACTTCATGCTTGACCTTAACTCAAAACCACTCTGGCAGGATTTTCACAGTTTGCAATCCTCAACTTAAAATGAGTTTGAGCTTTTCAAGTCCACTGTTAGGCTCAACAGCTGCCACTTTTGATTAAATACAGACTCCTCAAACCCAGCTCGCTGAGGCTCTCCATTTTCCATCACTACCCTTCAGCCCAGACTTTATTTTTGACCCAAGTTTCAGTTTTCCACCGTATATCTAAACTATGCATAAATCTTCCTCTGTTCCCCTGAATACTCTTTGTCAGAGGCAGACATTCCTGAAGTTGTCAGCAGCTGGTCCTGTTTCACCTCCTCTCTTGTCCTGCCTCCTGCTGCCTCTGCAATCAGACTGCAGCCTGTTTCTGCAGTCGCCATGCCCATTTGTCCTGCCAGGGATGTTTAGTGGCCCTTCCACTGCAAAGCAGCTCTTCCCCTTGCTTCATGCCCATCAAAAATTCCAAATGGATCAGACTCTAAATAAACAAACAGCAAACATTTACATCACCACTAGTATTAATACTCCAATTTTCTTAGCTTAGTGCTCCCAGTGGGGAGCAGCTGACCACCTGCTTCACTGTCACTCTCAGAAACCTTTTTTTAAGTCTTCCTGCCTTTGCCTCTGCCAAACTCTTCTCCTGCACCTGCCGCAGTTAAAACATACACATGAAGATGCTGAGGAAGAAGAGCTGCTCCTGCACTCATTTCCTTTTAATGCCAGTTCTTACCCACAGCCCTTCCCAGCTAATCTGATCCCACCCAGGTTAAGTATTAGAGCGTACACACATATGCCATAAGCCATCTGGTCACTGTATCTCTCCAGGTCAAGGCGAATGCTTTGATGGAAGAAGTCCAGCTTAGCTTTCAGCTGCTGAGATGCTGACACCATGTTGTTCTTCATTTTGATCAGGTTGGCATTATAGCGAAGGAGGCTGAGCCTAGCAAATGAAACAAGAGATGAAAAGCCTCTCTGGCCTTAGGCAGCCACTGCTGTTAACATCACCTGAAGGAAAGGCAGAGCCAGCAAAATGTTTTATAAGATCCTTACAGTTGTATAGAATCAACTGGGCTGGAAAGGAGCATCTAAAGGAAAGGAGAGGGAGGGGATTCTGCCCCTTTGCTCTCCTCAGACCCCACCTGGAGTCCTGTGTACAGTTCTGGAGCCCCCAGCACAGGAAGGACATGGAACTGTTGGAGCAGGTCTAGAGGAGGCCACCAAGATGCTGAGAGGGCTGCAGCAGCTCTGCTGTGAGGACAGACTGAGAGAGTTGGGGCTCTGCAGCCTGGAGAAGAGAAGGCTGCCAGGAGACCTTAGAGTAGCCTTCCAGGATCTGAAGGGGGCTACAGGAAGACTGGGGAAGGACTACTGACAAGGTCTTGCAATGACAGTACAAGAGACAATGGGTTTGAACTGGCAGAGGGGAGACTGAAATTGGATGTCAGGAGGAAGTTCTTTAGAGCGAGGGTGGCGAGACACTGGAGCAGGTTGCCCAGGGAGGTTCTGGAGCACAGAAGATCTTTGATCACATTCTGTGCTTCTGTGCTCCACAACCTCCCTGGAGGTATTCAAGGCCAGGCTGGAGGAGGCCTTGACTGACCTGTTCTAGTGGGAGGTGTCCCTGCCTATGGCAGGGGGTTGGAACTGGATGATCCTTGAGGTCCCTTCCAACCTTACCATTCTATGATCATAGGATCTAAAGGTCATCTAAGTGCAACCCCACTGTAGTCAGCAGGGACATCCTTCCCTAGAGCAGGTTGCTCACAGCCCTGTCGAGGTTGAATACTTTCGAGGGATGGGGCTCGACTCCCTCCCTGGGCAACCTGTTGCAGTATTCCAGCAGCCTCATAGTAAAGAACCCACTCCTCACATCCAATCAGTCTGCCCTGCTCTACTTTGAAGCCATTGTCCCTCATCCTGTCACTGCAGGCCTTTGTACACAGTCTCTCTCCAGCCTTCTTGTAGACCTCCTTCAGGTACTGGAAGGTTCTCTTCTCCATGCTGAACAACCCCAGCTCCCTCAGCCTGTCCTCACAGCAGAGGTGCTCCAAGATTAAGGGACTGGAATATGTCTCCCATGAGGTAAACCTGGAAGAGCTGGGACCACTGCACCTGAAGAGGAGATGACTAAGTAGGCATGGAAATGCATACCACCTGAAGAGAGGATGCAGGGAGCATGGAGCTAGGCTGTTTTCAGCAGCACCCAGTGACAGGACCAGAAGCAATGGCCAAAACTGGAAACAGGAGGCTCCCTCTGAACATCAGGAAACTGTTTTACAGTGAAGGTGACCAAGCATTGGCACCTGTAGGGTCTCCATCCTTGGAGATACTTTAAAGCCATCCAAATGTAGTCCTGAGCAAACAACTCCGGGTGATCCTGCTTGAGCAGGCATGTTGGACAGGATGGCCCCCAGAGATCATAGAATCATAGAATGGTAAGGTTGGAAGGGACCTCAAAGATCATCTAGTTCCAAACCCCCTGCCATAGGCAGGGACACCTCCCACTAGTACAGGTCACTCAAGGCCTCCTCCAACCTGGTCTTGAACACCTCCAGGGAGGGAGCAGCCACAACCTNTCATCACCCCACACCCCCAGGGCCTGTTCCTCAGGGCTGCTCTCAGCCATTCCCCACCCAGGCTGGAGCTGTGCTTGGGATTGTGCCTACCCAGGTGCAGGACCTTACACTTGGCCTTGTTGAATGTCCTGAGGTTGGCCTGGGCACAGCTCTGCAGCCTGTCCAGGTCCCTCTGGATGGATCCCTGCCCTCTGGCAAGTTGACTGTGCCACACAGCTTGGTGCCATCTGCACACTTGCTGAGGCTGCACTGATTCCTCTGTCCATGTTGCTGACAAAGATGTTAAACAGCACTGGTGCCAGCACTGGCCCCTGAGAGACACCACTTGGCACTGGTTTCCCTTCTACCTTGAGGCACTTTGAGAGTCTCTAACTGTATTAAGGTTCAAGTTTCTAGTCATTATCAACTTCAGGCACTGTGCAACAAAACTCCTGGAGTGGACCAAGTCCCAGCCCAAATGTCTTTTTATGACTTACAAAGAGAGGGCTGCAAAAAACTTTTGAGCAACCCAGACTCCACAGGATGCTGGTTTCTGTGCAAGTAGCCTCTGTATTTGCACACTGATGAATCTTCTGAGAGAGGAGTAACAACTTACATGGCAGCTCTCTGGCCCTGGAAGAGCCTGCTGTAGTCCTCTTTGAGCCCGATCACGTAGTGAACTGCTTCTGCCCACACCTTGCGCAGCTGAGAGATCGGCAGCTGAATTTTACTGTCCTGCACTGAACACAAGAGAACCACAATTGGACACGAATCACAGAATTAGTCAGGTTGTAAAAGACCTTCAAGATAGTTTGAGTCTAACCTATTGCCTAACACCTTTTAACTAACCAACCCATGGCACTAAGTGCCTCATCCTGTCTCTTTTTAAACACCTCCAGGGACGGCGACTCCACCACCTCCTTGGGCATCCCATTGCAATGCCAATCACTCTTGTTATGAAGAACTTCTTCCTAAAATCCAGCCTGAACCTGCCCTGGCACAGCTTGAGGCTGTGTCCTCTTGTTCTGTCCCTGGGTGCCTGGCAGCAGAGCCCAACCCCAGCTGGCTACAACCTCTCTTCAGGTAGCTGCAGAGAGCAATGAGGTCTGCCCTGAGCCTCCTCTTGTGCAGGCTGCACACCCCCAGCTCCCTCAGCCTCTTCTCACAGGGCTGTGACTTCATCATAAAAAGCCACTAAATTTGTCAGGCAAGATCTGCCCTTGGTGAAGCCATTGCTGGAGGGCTGGAGGAAAGCCACTGTCACTCCAGTCTGCAAAAAGGACAAGAAAGAAGCTACAGGCTTGTCTGCCTTACCTCCATCCCTAGAAAGATGATGGAACAGCTTGTTCTGTCATGTCATCTCAAAGCATGTGGAGGAAAACAGGGCAATCAGCAGCAGGCAGTATGGACACATCAAGAGGAAGCCATTTCTGACTAATCTGATAACCTCCTGTCGATGACTGGATGGACAGATGAGGGCACAGCAGCAGACGTTGTCTTCCCTGCCTTCAGCAAGGGGCTCCCTCAGCACCCTCACAGTCAAGCTTAGGAAGTGAGAGTCAGATGAATGTCATCTTGTGGAGATCCCCTGCAAACCAGACCAGTCTATGATTCTATTTTGATTCTATGATCCTGTCTCGGATCCAGCAGGACCAGGGGAGTCATTCCTGCAGTGGGCACTGGTGAGGCTGCACCTCAACTACTGGGTTCAGTTTAGGCCACTCCAAGAAGGACCTTGAGGGACTGGAGTGTGTCCAGAAAAGGGCAATGAGGCTGGTGAGGGGGTCTTGAACACAGGTGCTGTGAGGAGCAGCTGAGGGAACTGAGATTTTCAGCCTGAAGAAGAGGAAGCTGAGTGGAGATCACTCTCTACAACTCTCTGAAAGGAGGTTGGAGACAGGTGAGGTCCAGTCTCTTCCTGCAGGTAACAAGTGATAAGATGAGGGGAATATGACTTTTAAGTTGCACCAGGGGAGCTTTAAATTAGAGCCAAGGGAAATATTTCTGCACCAAAAGGATCATGAGGCACTGGAACAGGCTTCCAAGGGAAGCAGTGGAGTCACTGTTCCTGGAGATGTTTAAAAGATGTTTGGTTGAGGTGCTGAGGAACCTCAGGGTCTAACAGCTGTGCAGAGGGAGAAGTTATAGTAAGACTCCATAACCTTAGTGTCTTTTCCAACAAGCCCAGTCTGTGAGTCTGTGAGGTTCAGATGCATGAATTTAGGAGAACTCTAAGAAGGTTAAGTGCTCCCAAACATCCAAAGCATCCAGTCTCAGGAGACAGAACCGCAAGGAGGTGAAACCTGTTTGTACTCAGGGAAGTGGAGAAGGGGTATGTCCATCACTTCTACAGATGCTAAATCCTAAGATAAGAAAGTCCCTAACCCTGGATACCAGACCTATGCTATGTGTTGGACAGCTGTGTGGGCCATCACTCAAGCTCTGCAATCATCTCCCAGCAGGATGCGAGTGCCACACTCTCCGGTTGTGAAGTGAGAAGACACTTTAGCAGGGCAGAAGTTGAACAAATGAAATTGCAGCCCCCAGGTCAGAATCTTCTTTCCAGGATGTGGTGTGCAGAAGATGAGACCTCACCTGGAGTGCTGTGTCCTTAACACAGCAAGGACATGGACCTGATGAAGCGGGTGCAGAGGAGGGCAGGTTGAAGGAGCTGGGGTTATTCAGCCTGGAGAAGAGAAGGCTCCAGGGAGACCTAATAGCAGCCTTCCAGTACCTGAAGGGGGCTACAAGAAGGCTGCAGAGAGACTGTTTGCAAAGGCCTGCAGGGACAGGACAAGGGACAATGGCAAACTAGAGCAGACTGAGATTGGCTGTGAGGAACAAGTTCTTTACCATAAGGGTGCTAGAACGCTGCAACAGGTTGCCCAGGGAGGTGGTTGAGGCCCCAGCCCTGGAGAAATTCCAGGTGAGGCTGGACAGGGCTGTGAGCAACCTGCTCTAGTGGAGGATGTCCCTGCTGAGTACTGGGGGGTTGGACTGGATGAGCTTTGGAGGTGCCTTCCAGCCCCGAGCACTGATTCTAAGGGTTGCATATAAGTTCAGGCTAGTTGAGGCTCAGCCTCACATATTTCTCAGTGAAAGTTGTTCTCTCTGTTGTTACAGTTGAAGCAAATAGCTTTAAATTCCCAGATTAAAAGCTTAGAAGTTACAGTTGAAGCAAATAGTTTTAAATTCCCAGATTAAAAGCTGGCTGCTCAGTTTGGCCAAGCTGTGAGTCTATAACCAAAACTCTCCCTCTCTAGACTACAAGATCAGGTTGCACAGATTACCTGCCAAACCTTCAATCACATTGTGGTTCTGTTGAAGTGAGGCAATGCTCAGGTTTAGGTGGGGTAGGTGATCAGAGCACAGATCTTAATACAAGGACAAACACCTTAAATGAATTCTGAAGTTACTCCACAGGAAAGCTCCCAAAGGCCGGGCAATAAATTCTCTGAACTCTCACATCAACAAAATGTGGAGATGCAACTCCACATGCATGTGGAGATGCTAGGCTGCTCTAGGTTCTCAAAGGGTCACCTCTGAATCACGGCACCCTTCGAGACAACAGAGATGTGTGCAGCAAACCTCCTTTCCAATGACCTAAGCAGCAGTGCTTGTAGCTGTTGTCCAGCAGACTTACCGACGTAATTCACACAGTCAGACAAGCTCCGAGAAGCGAAGGGGCCATCGTAGACAGTCTTGCTTTTATCAAACAAGTACACCATGTAGCTATCCCAGCCTCTCTGGTCAGAAAAGAAAAAGGACAATAAACATGAGAAATCCCAGGCATAGCTCCCTCTGACCCAGAAAAGTCCTGGTTACAGCCTGACTAATTATTGTGGGCAGACACTCTTCTTTCCAGGTGCCTTAAGGAAGGCATTCGGATAGCTCCCACAGCAATAGTCACGAGCATAACTGCAGGAATCTGCTTATGTTATCCAGTTAAGAAAATAATGCTGGGCTTTAAGAGTTACTTCTCTTACAAACTGTCTCCAGTAGCAGAAGGTTAAAGCAACTTATCTTCATAGAATCATAGGATCATAGGATCCATAGAATGGTAAGGTTGGAAGGGACCTCAAGGATCATCTAGTTCCAACCCCCTGCCATAGACAGGGACACCTCCCACTAGTACAGGTCACTCAAGGCCTCGTCCATCCTGGTCCTGAACACCTCCAGGGAGGTTGTGGAGCACAGAAACACAGAATGTGATCAAAGATTACATTCTGTGCTTCTGTGCTCCACAACCTCCCTGGGCAACCTGCTCCAGCATCTCACCACCCTCACTGCAAACAACTTCCTCCTAACATCCACTTTCAATCTCCCTTCTGCCAGTTCAAACCCACTGCCTCTTGTACTATCATTACAAGACATTGTCAGTAGTCCCTCCCCAGCCTTCCTGGAGCCCCCTTCAGATACTGCAAGGCTACTCTAAGGTCTCCTGGAAGCCTTCTCCTCTCCAGGCTGCAGAGCCCCAACTCTCTCAGCCTGTCCTCACAGCAGAGCTGCTGCAGCCCTCTCAGCATCTTTGCGGCCTCCTCTGGACCTGCTCCAACACTTCCATGTCCTTCCTGTGCTGGGGACTCCAGAACTGCACAC
>WBNM01001523.1:17534-41142 GCA_013399055.1 Ramphastos sulfuratus
TGGTTTCCGCTTCCGGGGCGGGGTGTGGAGTGTGTGTGTGTGTGAGTTGCGGGGGGGGGGGGGGGCAGGGAACTCCTAAACCATCACAGCCCACAGCAGGGTCAATGTCTCAGCCACAGCAGGCTACTCAGGCCTGTGTCCAAACAAGTCTGGACAGTGCCCAAAGATGGAGATGCCCCACTGCTTGGGGCCCTGCCCCAGGGATGCAGCACTAATACAGGGAGACCTTCCTGGGCTCAAGTTTTCTTTACCTTGTAACCTCTGCTGTTGCCTTTCAATGAGCCAGCAGTGTGCTCAGGTGGCCAAGAAGACCAACAGCATCCTAATCTGGATCACAAGAGGGTGGCCAGCAGGATCAGGGCACTGGTGAGGTCACACTTCCAAGAATGACATTGGTCCCCTCACTCCAAGAATGACATTGAGGAGCTGGAGCAGGTCCAGAGAAGGGCAAGGATGCTGGAGAAAGGTCTGCTGATGAACAGCTGAGGAAACTGGGATTGTTCAGTCTGGAATAGAGGAGGCTGAAGAGAGATCTCATTGCTCTCTACAGCTCCCTGAAAGGAGGCTTGGAGTGAGGTGTGGCTGTCCAGGGAGGCAGTGGAGTCCCCATCTGTGGAGGTGTTCAAGTAATGTGTGGCCATGGCACTTGGGGACATGGTTTAATGGCCACTGTGGGGTTGGGCTGATGGTTGGACTCTGTGATCTTGGAGAATTCTTCCAACCAAAACAATTCTGTGATTCACTCTTGTCAGGTTACACTGCCTCTGTAATACCCCAACAGACAAAGTTAGATCCCTCTTTTAGGGGGAAACCCTCAGGAGCCTCTCCTTATATGCTCTATTCAAGAGGCTCAGTCCATCTTTGCAGCCTCTGCTGGACTTGCAGCAGTGTTCCCAACACAAGCACCAAACCCTGTGGCTTTCATGGAGCAGTATTTGGCTCAGGTACTCAAGTACTTGGCTCAGAGATTTGGCACATCAGGTTACCACAGGGGTGTGCTCAGAGATTTAACACCATCGGGGTATGATGTGGGTGTTACTCAGTGGCCTTGTGAGAAGGAGTGGAAAGCAGTTCCAGCTCCCACTGCAAGGTAAACTGCCAGAGAACAGCCTGAAGTATAAAAAAAGAGCCATGTGGCTATGGGCTACTCCTCAATAGGAATGGCTCCTGGAATCCTTGCTGGGAGCCTGAAACACTCAGTGCTCGCGATAAAGGAGGAAGAGCTCTCAGTTTAAAAGCCAAGGTAAAAATAGATTCAGAGATTCACAGAATGGTTTGGGTTGGAAGGGACCTTCGAGATCATCCAGTTCCAACCCCCTGCCATAGGCAGGGACACCTCCCACCAGCCCCAGGGCCCCATCCAACCTGGCCTTCAATACCTGTATGTTAGGAGCCTTCACAGCCTCCCTGGGCAACCTGTGCCAGTGTCTCCTCACCCTCATTCTCAAGAATTTCTTCCTCATTTCCAATTTCCATCTCCCCTCTTCCAGCTCAAAGCCATTGCCTCTCTTCCTGTCAATTCCAGCCCTTGTCAAAAGTCCTTTCTCTTGTAGCCCCCTGCAGGTACTGGATGACTGCTCTAAGGTCTCCCTGGAGCTTCTGCAGGCTGAGCAGCTCCAATTCTCTCCACCTGTCCCCACAGAGGAATTCTGATGCTAAAGGGACGTTGAAATGTCAGAGGAACACGAAGCCCCTTGTGACAGGCACAACAGCCAGCTGTGGGGGTGAAACTGCCCCACACAATATTTAGGGAGCAACGTCCCCTACACAGCCATGTCAAGTCTGACCAAGAAGCTGGGCAGCAGCTGCCTCTGCTTGCCTGGAGCCACCAGGAGACACTTACCCACACAGGCTGTGAGGCTGTGGCAAATGGGTACTAAAGCGAACCTCCCCGTTCATCTCCTCGGAAGCAAAGATGTGCTTGGGATCCTTCTTCTTGATTTTTTCATGCCTAGTACAAGAAAATGCTTTGTGGCTATGCTGACAGCACTACTTTTGTAAAGAGACAGTTGAATACAGCAGCAGTAGCAGCAAAAAGCACCAGTCAAGTAGCTTAGAAAACCAAACTTCCTTCTAGGCAAAGACAACCATTTCCCAACAACTCACCCACAACAGCTGGAAGAAAAGGAGAGCCCTTGTAATGAACCCTGCAAAGACTCTTACACCTGTCTGCAGGGAGGTGTAGGCAGTGCCAAACAGAAAGCGTTGACAAGCAACTAAACCCTCTGATCACAGAGAAAGCCTGCACAATAAAATTAGTCTCCACACATCAACCAGCCAGAGTGAAGCTGCAAGAGTCACCTGGCCTAAGCCTTCCCCTCACTTTAAGCTGTGTGAAGCAAGCGCTAGAAATAGCCTGCTACTGGATCCAGCGTCAGAGAAAGCCTCACCAGCAACCCTGCCTCCATTTTCCTCACTGTGGCTCATTTCAGCACTGCTCTGAAGTGTGCCTAGAGCTCAGCTCTCCTGGAACATCAGGAGGATGGCCCCAAGCAACTCAACACTTAGCAGTGAGGCTGCTGAACATCTCTGGCTTCTGCACACTGCCACTCTGCTCTGTCCACTCAGCCCCAACTGCAGCCGCAGCTCCTGCACACTGCCACTCTGCTCTGTCCACTCAGCCCCAACTGCAGCCGCAGCTCCTGCACACTGCCACTCTGCTCTGTCCACTCAGCCCCAACTGCAACTGCAGCTCCTGCACACTGCCACTCTGCTCTCTGCCCACTCAGCCACAACTGCAGCCGCAGCTCCTGCACACTGCCACTCTGCTCTCTGCCCACTCAGCCACAACTGCAGCTGCAGCTCCTGCACACTGCCACTCTGCTCTCTGTTCACTCAGCCCCAACTGCAACTGCAGCTCCTGCACATTACCACTCTGCTCTCTGTCCCCTCTTTCCCAACTGCAACTGCAGGTCCTGCACACTGCCACTCTGCTCTCTGCCCACTCAGCCCCGACTGGTACTGCAGCTACACAGATGTTGCTCTCAGTGCTCTCTTCATGAATAGGGCAACACAGGTAACAAATAAAATCCCCTAGACCTTTGAGTCATGAGGGTCTCATGAGCACTTGTCAAGTGCTCAACTCCCTTGGAGCAGCTTCCCTGAACAGCCAGACCTTGAACAGCTCCCCAGAAAAGCCTGTGCCACATCCTTCCCTGCCTGCCCCAACCTTACCCTTCTGATAATTTCATCCCTTCTACTCCTTGCATTAGGAAATCAAGCTTCCCATCTTGGAAAAAAACAGAGAAAATCCTGAACTAGTGAAATAATAAACCCCCAGTAGTTAGCAGTTAGAAGCAGAACTATTGCAACATATTACTTTCATTTTAAAAACTCTTATTTTTTTAGCTTAAACTGGTTACAATGTTTAAACTCTAACTTCCCTTAACACACAGCAATTCTTTTTAAGCTAACACTTGCACAACCCCTCAAGTTTGCCTTCTCTCCCCTTATTTCAGTGCTTACAGAAAAGCAAATCTTGTATTTTCTTTATCCTCTTACTTAATCTCTTTAGCAAATCAATCCTAAATTACTCCAGGTATCCAAATGTGAGAAGCAGAAATACAAACCAGCATATTCCTGCCCCTTCTTGTAGCCCACAAAGCATCAACCTCCAACCTAAACAGATGTATGATTTCCAATGCAGATTGCAGGCAGCCATCACTTCCCTAAATTTACTTACAAACACCTAACTATGTGTTTACTAAAGACACACAAAAAAGCTGCCACACAAAAAAAGGCTAAAACTAAGGCATGCCACACACTAGGTGAATAAAGAACTGTATCACTCCTCCTTGTTACACTTTTCTGACACCAATACAGAGGTTGGTTTCTAATTTTTTAATTCACATTCCACTTGGGGAAGAATTATTATGACCAAAGGCTGCCATGCAACATGAATGAACCCCCAACCAAAGTGTCATTGGCACTACTGCATTATCTCCTGCACAGTTCCTAAGAATAAAAGCATCCCTCTGGCTCACGCTGTCACCTCAGCACACACAGCAGCTGTCACTCCTGTTGCTTGGAGTAAAGTGTCTTACCAGGTGAAGGGCTGCAGATTGTGTAAGAAAGGTCTAAAGCCTGCAATGCATTCAAACACCATCGTCCCAAAGCTCCAATAATCAACAGTCACTGAATAGGATTTGTTCTCAAAGAGCTCTGGAGCCTAAAAAAGACCAGCAAAAGATACTTTCACAGTGGTTATTTCAGGTCATGTGTTGTCTTGCATTTCTGCTGACACAGTTGCCTCTCAGTGTAGTCCCCAGGTCCAGATTGGCATGGGCATGCTGATATGGACCTCCTTGGGCTGTCTGGTGAGTCAGGGTCTGGAGCACCCAACCCACAGGCAGATGGCAGAGAGCTGGGCTTGGTGGGGTTAGCTGTGGAGAGGCTGAAGGCAGCCCCCAGCTGTGGCACAGGAAGGGATGGAGGGGGTGGATAGGGCCAAACTCAGCAGGGGCAATGAACCCAGATCACTGCTGGGGAGGTCCAAGCTGGATGTGAGGAAACACTTCTGCCCCTGGAGAGGGAATATCTTTGGGGCAGGGCCCCAGGAAAGTGCAGGACCTCCATTTCTGGAGGCTTCAGGACTTGGCTGGGCCAAGCGGCTTGACCTACTGCTGGTAGCAGTTCTGCAGGAGGCTGCAAAAGGAACCTCTGTGAGGTCCTTCTGACACACACTTCTGTGATGCTCTGAAGTGTGTCAAGGCCAAATCACTTATATACAAAAAAAACACAAAACCAAACATCTTACCAAATACTGTAATGTTCCAACAAATGAAGTGCATAAACTTCCTTGATCCAGATCCTTTGCATAGCCCAGGTCTATTATTTTGTGAACAACCTGCAGATAGTTTGAACAGCTCATCAGGAGAGTAAGTTCAGAGAAAATAAAGCCATACAACCCAAAAGTGATAGAATCATAGAATGGTAAGGTTGGAAGGGACCTCAAAGATCAGCCAGTTCCAACCCCCTGCTATAGGCAGGGACACCTCCCACTAGTACAGGTCAACCAAGGCCTCATCCAATCTGGCCTTGAACACCTCCAGGGAAGTTGTGGAGCACAGAAGCACCCAATGTGATCGAAGATCACATTCTGTGCTTCTGCGCTCAACAACCTCCCTGGGCAACCTGTGCNCTGCAGCCCAGCACACAGTTGCTGTCTGGGCTGCACTCACACTGCAGCCTCATCTTGAGCTTTTCATCACCCCACACCCCCAGGGCCTGTTCCTCAGGGCTGCTCTCAGCCATTCCCCACCCAGCCTGGAGTTGTGCTTGGGATTGTGCCTACCCAGGTGCAGGACCTTACACTTGGCCTTGTTGAATGTCCTGAGGTTGGCCTGGGCACACCTCTGCAGTCTGTCCACATTACACATTCAACAGCATACACCTGAGCAGCTAAAATCTGGAACGGAAACTCTAGAGACGGTCCCCAGTGAAACTCTGACCCGAGAGAGCGCCGAGGCTGCTGTCTCAGCACATCAGCTGCCCTTCTCCACCTGTCTCAGAGACCTGACTTTCAATAAAGCAGCTTGCAGCAACAGCTTGGCCAAACTGAGTAGCCAGCTTTTAATCTGGGAATTTAAAGCTACTTGCTTCAACTGTAACAACAGAGAGAACAACTTCCACTGAGAAATATGTGAGGCTGAGCCTCAACTAGGCTGAACTTATATGCAGCCCTCATAGAATCAGTGCTCTGGGCTGGAAGGCACCTCCAAAGCTCATCCAGTCCAACCCCCTCTGCACTCAGCAGGGACATCCTCCCCCAGAGCAGGTTGCCCACAGCCCTGTCCAGCCTCACCTGGAGTATCTCCAGGGCTGGGGCCTCAACCACCGACCTGGGCAACCTGTTGCAGTGTTCCAGCAGCCTCCTGGCAAAGAACTTGTTCCTCACATCCAATCTCAATCTGCTCTGCTCTAGTTTGAAGCCATTGCCCCTGGTCCTGTCCCTGCAGGCCTTTGGGAACAGTCCTCCTGCAGCCTTCTTGTAGCCCCTCTTCAGGGGGCTGCTATTAGGTCTCCCCAAAGCCTTCTCTTCTCCAGGATGAACACCTCTAGCTCACTCATCCTGTCCTCATGGCTGAGCTGCTCCAAATCCCTGATTGTTTTTGTGGCCCTTCTCTGGACCTATTCCATCACATCCATGTCCTTCCTATATTGAGGGCTTCAGACCCACCACCAGGACAGTGCTACAATTTCACATCATTCACACTCTGCTGCAGGCAGATTTCTTCAATGGAAGCAAAAGTTTGTTTTTAATGACAAGGATTTGAGAAGTGGCAAAACAGGATTTGTGGCTTCAAGAAGATGTAAGCTTCTAGTAAATTCAGAGCTAAGCTTTGGACACAGTTTGATGCCACACAGCTACCTTCTTTCAGGTAAGACAGAGGTGCTGACAACTTTCAGCACTGACAGCAGGAACATCACTGACAGAAGCCACCTGGCTTACCTTCCCACCTTCATCCTGAAGAACAATATTTTCAGGTTTTAAATCTCTATGTATAATTCTGTTCTCATGCAAATACTGGATACCAGACCCTGAAAGACAAGCATTTGATTTAACAGAAAAGAAACTCACATTGATTAAAGACACACGTGAGAAAGTCCGACATCCATGACATCCATCAGTTTTCATTTTAAAGCACCACTAAGAGCTTTTAGCACCATTAAGACTGCTGAAAGACTCAGATTTATCCAAGACTAGAGTTCAGCCCAGTGACATAACCACAGGTCACATCTCTTGCCTGTGAAGTGAGAGCAAAGGCAGCTGAATTCTTCTCAAGCTGGAGAATTCTAAACCAAACCACAGCACACAGACAGCCAAACAAGCTTCCAAAATGTGCAGGTAGCTTGAAACAGCTCTGCACATTCTCTAACCTAAAATCCTGGTACAAAAAGAACACTGGAGCAGGTTGCCTCTGTTGAGGCCCCAGCCCTGGAGATATTGCAGGTGAGGCTGGACAGGGCTGTGGGCAACCTGCTCTAGGGGAGGATGTCCCTGCTGAGTGCAGGGGCTTGAACTGGATGAGCTTTGCAGGTCCCTTCCAACCCAGACCACTCTATGATTGGTTTGTTTGCACACACAGCTGCTCTACGGGAGGATGTCCCTGCTGAGTGCAGGGGGGGTTGGACTGGATGAGTTTAGGAGGTCCCTTCCAACCCAGACCATTCTGTGATAAATGTGAGCACATTATGCAAGACACTGGTGAAATTAATTTGACATAAAACTACTGACAAATGGTGGCTTAGAGAGCTTCTAATAAAATTCCACCATTGCTGCTGGAACCACCCCAACAGCCAAGTGACCATCCAATGCTATGAAGCAGAAGCAGGAGCCAAAATATGATTCCTAGGCAGCCTCTGGTTAGGTTTTGCAAGAAGCAGCTGGTCAAGGTGCCACCACCGATGTCTTGGTCAGTACAAGCAGCACTGACCTTAGAGGCTCAAGGCCTCCCCTCTGCTGGAAAGGGACCTGAGCGCTCACAGCAGCCTCACTTGGTCAGTACCAGCAGCACTGACCTTAGAGGCTCAAGGCCTCCCCTCTGCTGGGAAGGGACCTGAGTGCTCACAGCAGCCTCATTCCTGTTCACACCCACAGCTAAAAGTGGCTTTCAGCCTGTTTGCCTGGGGGTTGTCACCAGAAGGGACACAGGCTCCCAAACTACCCCTTCCCAGATGCAACTTCCATGGTGGCACAAGCACGGTGAGTTTTAGCCTGGGATTAACAGAAATGGAAACTACTAAGGAAAAAAAGATACATGAATAACATCATGTTTTAACCAGGCTGTTTCATGAGCCTGCTCCTCACCTAGGCATGGAAGTGGCTGCCACAGAGGAAGGAATGGGGAGCACATGCCTAGGGAAAAAGCTGGATTGTGCCTTGCCACAACACTCCACACTTAACTGCCTTGAGGGATCTGTGGAGCCTCTAACAAAACAGAAACAAGGCAAATCCTGCCTGGGGGAAGGTGAAAACTCACTACTAGTCTGCCCAGGTAACAATACTGGCTGCTAAATCAAAGCTCACCCAGCAAGTGTCTGTCACAGGACACAGTCACAGACAAAGCAGCACAAGACAGCTCAAAATGCAACTTTGGATTGGTACTTTGCTTTTTAAAACAGTCACAAGTGCAAGCAGAAAGAAAAGGTCCCATGAAAGGCCTGAGGCAAGTAGCTTATTTCCTAATCTCCAACGTGAGGTCTCTTAAATGTTCCTTTGCAAAAGGTATTCTGACTGCAGGTGGTGTAAAGCTTACCTCTAAGCAGCCCTGCCTGCAAATCCATCACAGGATGATTGTAAGAGAAATAACCAACATGCCTTGTGGTTGTCATTTGAGGCTGGGTGTCTTTAAGAACTGTAATAGCTGAGGTCCTCCAGAGGGTAGATAGGTCCAGGAGGTGAAGTGGAAAGTGGAATTTTTTGTTATTTCATTCCATAAGTCCTGTATGCCCATAAAATATGAGACACTGGGACAGGTTGCCCAGGGAGGTTGTGGCTGCTTCCTCCCTGGAGGTGTTCAAGACCAGGTTGGATGAGGCCTTGAGTGACCTGTTCTAGTGGGAGGTGTCCCTGCCTATGGCAGGGGCTTGGAACTGGATGATCCTTGAGGTCCCTTCCAACCTTACCATTCTATGATTCTATGATTGTAAAACTGTCTGCAGAGTCAGTTCCTGTCCCTTCCCCCCAGCCCCTTCTCTCTCCCAGTTGGATCTTATCTCTAGTGGAGGAGGTTTGGAACCTGGCTGGGTTTGGCACAGTTAATTTTTACTGCATCCTTTGGGCCTTGTTGCGGGGGTGGGGGAAGGTTTTGGAAGGTTCTGGCCTAACAGGAATGTGGTAAGCACAGGCTGAAGGACTAGACTGAGGCTGAAGATGAATTTGTTTATGTAGTATTACTCTGTGTATTTGTGTCCAGGACCTGAGACACTTGTCCACAGGTCAAACACTTTCTCCCAGCAGAGTTCTCTCTGTTCCCAGACATAGAATCATAGAATGGTAAGGTTGGAAGGGACCTCAAAGATCAGCCAGTTCCAACTCCCCGCCATGGGCAGGGACACCTCCCACTAATACAGGTCACTCAAGGCCTCCTCCAACCTGGCCTTGAACACCTCCCTGGGCAACCTGTGCCAGTGTCTCACCACCCTCACTGCAAACAACTTCCTCCTAACATCCACTTTCAATCTCCCCTCTGCCACTTCAAACCCACTGCCCCTTGTCCTGGNTCCCCTCATTTGTACCTTGAACAGCTTTTAGCTGTTTTTTTTTTTCCTCTACTGCATTTTCCAATCTTTGCCAAAGACATACTAAGGACTTTCAGCTTATTGTGGGGACAACTTACTCTGTTCTGCAGGTGAAAGGGGAAATAAGGAGGAAGGAACAGAGTTGCACTTGATTCTGGGTAGTCAACTGCAAGCTCACTGAGCACTGAAAGGGCAGAAGAATAGATCAATACATCCAAAAGGTTTTCTCATATCAAAACTAGCTCCCAGGCAGAGATGGGTTATCTGTAAGAGAACTGAAAAACCAAGGGGCTCTACTAAGATGCTCTCTTTAAAAGCCTACTTGCTGGAGAAATCATCTGTAGGTATCATTGCCAGACAGATGACTTGTCCTCCACAGGATGTCCAAAAAGTTAGGTTCATGCTGATGGACAGGAAGGCCAGGTTCAGTCTCACACCTTAACTGATCTCAGTGGGCAAGAATTTGGCATCAAGTAAGCTACAGCTCAACAGACTGAAAAACAAGACGCCACACTTCTGGACACCATCGAGTTTGTCTCACAGAAAGATTTTCATGGATCACTACATCCTTGGAAAACTGCTTTAAAGCTGGTATTTAATGGTGTCACATCAAATTGCTCCCTATGAGCAGTGCTGGCATAGAATTGTCTGGGTTGGAAGAGACCTCCAAAACTCATCCAGTCCACCCCCTCCTGCACACAGACATCCTCCACTAGAACAGGAGCTCTGTCCAGCCTCACCTGGAGTATTTCCAGGGCTGGGGCCTCAACCACCTCCCTGGGCAACCTGTTGCAGTGTTCCAGCACCCCCATAGTAAAGAACCTGCCCCTCACATCCAATCTCAATCTGCTCTGCTCTAGTTTGAAGCCACTGCCCCTTGTCCTGTCTCTGCAGGCCTTTGGGAACAGTCCCTCTGCAGCCTGCTTGTAGCCCCTTCAGGTACTGGAAAGCTGCTATTAGGTCTCCCTGGAGCTTTCTCTTCTCCAGGCTGAACAACACCAGCTCCCTCAGCCTGTCCTCATAGCAGAGGTGCTGCAGTTCCCTGATTATTTTTGTGGCACTCCCCTGGACCCTCTCCACCACCTTGGGCTTCTCCTATCCTGGACAGATTTGCTGCCCGCTCCTTTCCAAACTGCAGAGTCTGAAACCCCCTTGATGTCAGACACCTGTAAGACAGATGAAGTCGATGTCTGGCTACTTCTCAGCTTGTCATTACTTTATCTTCCTGCAGACTATCTTGAGACCCTCCCTAGGGCCAATGCACAGCACAACAGCAGTCTTAGTAGGAAAGGAAGATTCTTCTTCAGCCTTCCACGTTGCAACACAGGACTGGTGCCTCTCGTGACACTCCTCACCAAGTACAGTTTGGTCTCATCGATCATCTCTGCAACTGCCCCTTCTGTAGCAACAGATTGCCTCTAGACCCTCCTCAGCCTCCTCACTCTCAGATCAACCAAGGTTATCTCTCATCCACTCAGGTGCTCCAGACCATTGCAGGGCCACACAAGGATCTTCCTGTCCCTCTGGAACTTGGGGCCAGATAAGGACAGTTGTAATCAGATGTAGTTTCCCCACTGTTGAGTAAAGGAGACCATGACCCCCATCACTGTGCTAGCCAGAGCTCTAATGCAGACCAACCAAATTGCTCCAAAACAAGAAGCTTCTCAACACTTAGCAAGACTTGTTTTGAGATTTTCTACCTAATTCACCATCAAGTTGAGAGGAAATAATTAGACAGAAGATTGCTGGACTAGCCACAACATGGTTGGCTTCTTTGTCTATGAAGACAGAGTTGGAGCTGTTCAGTTTGGAGAAGGCTCCAAGGAGACCTTATTGTGACCTTCCAGTATCTGAAGGGGCCTACAACAAAGCTGTGGAGGGACTTTTTAGGATGTTAGGTAGTGATAGGACTGGGGGGAATGGATCTGAGCTAGAGGAAGAGAGACTTAGATTAGACATTAGGAAGAAGTTCTTCACCATGAGGTTGGGGAGAGACTGGAACTGGTTGCCCAGGGAGGTGGTGGAAGCCTCATCCCCAGAGGTTTTTAAGGCCAGAGCCACATCCAGTCTGAGGAACCTATCTAGTAGGAGGTTCCAGGACAGGGGGGTTGGAGCTAGATGATCCTTGAGGTCCCTTCCAGCCCTGACAATTCTATGATTCCTGCATTCCTTTCTCTCAGCTCCACTCCAGTTTAGCATCTCCTCTGTACTGTGACTCTGAGCAAGCAAACCCTAGAGAGAAGCCACAGGGCTTTTTTCAGGGGTCCTTGTTTTTGGCTTGTTCCCTGGAGTGACATGCAGTTTGGAATCTCCAAAGCTATAAACAGAGATGGGGTTTGAATGGAAAACCACGACCACAACATAAACAAAGGATTCGGATGACAACTAACCTACAGCTGACCACTAACACAGGTTTTCCAGTCCCATGCCACAGACACATCTTGTCTCTGGGATCAATGAGGACAACATGTGCTTCCTCCAGAACAGAAACCTGGTTTGACACCCTCTTCTCCTTAGTGCCCTCTTTCAGAGCCAGCTGGAAAAAAAGCAAATTAAATAGAATAAAAAAGTATCCACCAAAAATCCAAATGACAAGAAAGGCATTAGACTGCTTACCAATGTCGCTAAGCAGATAAAGTATTTGACTTTCCTTAAGTCCACAGCAGTTTTCTGGTTTGTTCAGCAACTACAATAAAGAAAAAAAAAAAGATGTTTAGACCCACCCTGCAACACTTAATGGGCAAGAGTAACACTTTCCATCCCCTGCTGAAACAGGGGAACAGCAGAGGTCAAATGTAACTCTAGATGAATGACGTAGGTAGCTTTGAGAGTTAAAAGCGCAGGAGGAAAATTACTCCAACAAAACAAAACTTCATTGCACAGAGATGAGGTTGAAAAGGAGATTAGGACTGCTAGAAGGACAGCACAAAAGCAGGAGAGCCATCAAAAAGCAAGCAGACAAGAGATGCAAGCAAGGCCTTATGGTTGCAGGTAGTGGGGAGACTGAGGTTCCAGATCTGCGTGTTTCTCATCTGCTGAAGCTTGGCTTGATGGGATTTGGGAACACCCCAAACACTTTGAGGCAGAACTGCTGCTTGGAGGAGCCTGAGGGCTGCCCTCATTGCTGTGACCTTTAGAAGTGCAGGGTGAGTGCCCAGAGGATTGCCCATGGGTTTGAACTGGCAGAGGGGAGATTTAGACTGGATGTTAGGAGGAAGTTGTTTGCAGTGAGGGTGGTGAGGCACTGGCACAGGTTGCCCGGGGAGGTTGTGGTTGCTCCCTCCTTGGAGGTGTTCAAGGCCAGGTTGGAGGAGGCCTTGAGTGACCTGTTCTAGTGGGAGGTGTCCCTGCCTATGGCAGGGGGTTAGAACTAGATGATCCTTGAGGTCCCTTCCAACCTTACCATTCCATGATTCTAGGATAGTGTCAGGCTCTGTTCAGTGACGCCCAATGGCAGGACAAGGGTGGAGGCTGAGGTATAGGAAGTTCCACAAGGAAATATTTTTTACTGTGAGGGTGACAGAACCCTGGCACAGGCTGCCCAGGGCAGCTGCAGAGTCTCCTCCAGAAACATTCAAAACCTGCCTGCATGTGTTCCTGTGTGATCTGGTAGAGGAGATCCTGCTCTGGCAGGAGGGTTGGACTGGATAAGCTTTCAAGGTCCCTTCCAGCCCCTAACACTGTGATTCTGTGTGAGCTTCTTGATCACCTAGATGAGGCCATTTCTCAGCAACAGAGATTTGCTTCTCCACCCTGATAAAAATAGTGGCTTCCTGAATCCAGAAGCAGTAAAAAGGAAATATAAACTTCATTGGGCCATGAAGCCACTGCTTGGGGAACTACTGACAGGTCTTTTACTCTTGGGTGTTGCTGTTTTATAGAAGGGGAATTCCACTTTCAGCAGGAAACAGGATAGCCTCTGAAGCCCTGGAGGCTTCAATCCAGTACTGAAACAATCTCTCCCTGTCCAAGCTCATGAAATTCAACAAGGCCAAGTGTAAGGTCCTGCACCTGGATAGGCACAATCCCAAGCACAACTCCAGGCTGAGTGGGGAATGGCTGAGAGCAGCCCTGAGGAAAAGGACCTTGGGGTCTGGGGTGATGAAAAGCTCAAGATGAGGCTGCAGTGTGAGTGNTGGATGTTGGCCTCTGGCTTTCACACACATCCACATTTCCCACACGTGGTTTTTTTTTTTCCCATTTCACATTTACCTTCCCACATCTGTACCTAAAAGGATGCTGCACAGGACAAACGTGACAGAACCAGCACAACCACTTCTTTTGCTACATGCTGCAGGGCAAAACAGACTTTACCTTTCGGAGGTCACCCCCTGAGCAATACTCCATGGCCAGAAGGGGAACGTCGTTAACCAGAAAGTTCATCTCCTCGGGAACTTCGCAGGCTCTTACTACATTGGGATGGTTCAACCTAAGCACATGGAAAGCTGGATGAAAACAGACTCCTCTTTCAGGAGAACGAGACAACAGATGGGTCAATGAACATGGTTTATGTCCCAGGTCCAATTCACAGCCCTCATATCTAGAGGGGGGATTCAGACTGGATGTTAGGAGGAAGTTCTTTGCAGTGAGAGTAATGAGACACTGGAACAGGCTGCCCAGGGCGGTGTTCAAGGCCAGGTTGGAGGAGGCCTTGAGTGAGCTGTACTAGTGGGAGGTGTCCCTGCCTATGGCAGGGGGTTGGAACTAGATGATCCTTGAGGTCCCTTCTACTTCGCAGCAAGGATGCATTTAAACTCTTCAGCTGGTACCTACCAGTACCCACAACTTGGGACTACACAAACCTGTGGTGAGCAGAAAAGACATCTGAAATGGACATCTGAAAAGACATCTGATAATGGAGATCCGGGCTCAGATTCTAGATTCCTGCACATTCCTGGCAAAGTTCTGTCTCTCTGGTTCTGTATGTGGGGATGGTTTCCCCCCAGCCCAGCATTTCATAGGAATCTGGAACTGGACCACGGAGGTAGAACCAGGTAGGTTAAATTCATGTACATGGGGAAGGATTAATTCCTCCAACTGAATTCAAACAGCTGCTTCCTGGTTGTCTCTAATATGTCACCCCATGGAGTAAATAATGCATCCACAAGGCAGCAAAGACAAATTGCCTTGGGGTACACCTTCCAAACTTCTGGAAGCCTCCACAAGAGCAACTGTAGCTGTGCAGCCCACAGCTTGTACTGGGAGAACAAATAGAGGGAAAAGGCTAATAAGGACAGTAGTCACCAAGCCCTGACTTACAAACTCAGGTTGCCTACGAGTGGTTTCCTTCAGTGTTAGTGCAGACAGTGAGCAGGTGTGAGTAACAAGAAATCAAAATAGGAGCTCAGTAAAGATCTATTCAGCAGGAGCACTGCGGGCCGAGGTGACAACTGAGAACAAAACCAAGCAGTGTTCTGGCTCCCACCAGTAGCACAGCGTATTTCTGGCTCCAGGAAGTTTCTTGGAAGGGGAAATGAATTCTTGGGATGAGAGAACAACTGTATGAGACCCTGACACCCAGAGCTACCACTTCTGTTCCCAGAGCCAAGTCTGGGCCAGCTCTGGTTCACAGAGTGAGACGCTGGAGAAAGATGGTGGGCAACATGCAAGAAAGCGTTAGGAGACCTCGTTCTATGCATATGGAAGCCTGACGGAACACCACACAGATGCTAGGGTGCTGATTACTGGATCAAAGATGAATGCGCTGCAAGTATGGGAACTCGCAGATGTTTTCATGTCACTACATTAAACCCCAACGCACCCCACGGGATAAGTTTGAAGGAATTCAGGACGGGACAAACAGCTGAGGTGGATGAAGAACGCAGGCGGTTTGCATGTCCCTGGAACCCAAACCAAACCATGAACCGGTACACCAGAGCGTAAGGACTTGAAAGTTCTGGGATGACACAAACCAGCACGGGGCAGACCCTCAGCCTAGCTGGTTCAGCCCCCGGGTGCTGGCTTGACCGCACGGCTCGGCCCGGCAGGTCCAGGTCCCGCGCCCCGGCGGTGCCGTGCCCCGTGCCGGCCCTGCCCGCACTCACTTCTTCATGATGTCGATCTCGTGGCACCAGCGGTCCTTGTTCTTGACGCTGAGCTCCAGCCGGCAGGACTTGATGGCTACGCGGGCGCCCGAGTCCTGCAGGACACAGCGCCGTCAGCCGCCCCGTCCCGAGCCTCCCCGCCGCCGCCCGGCCTGGCCCCCACGGCGTCGCCCCACCTGGTGCTGGTACAGGCAGACGTTACCGAAGCCGCCGGTGCCCAGGCGGTCGCGCATCTCCCACGGCCCACAGCCTCCCGCCGGCTGCCCCCGCAGCGCCACTCCGCCAGGGATCCGCTCCGCGCCGCCAGGCCCGGCGGGGCCACCCCGCTCCATCGCTTCGCAGCCACTCGGCACTGGCGGCCACTCCGCCCCTTTATTGCCGCGTCACGGAGCGCGCCCGCCTGCCCGCCCGCGGCCGCGTCGCCTCCACCGCCGTCAGCGCCGCCGTCAGGGCCGGAGGGCGAAGTCGAAGGGCTGGAACTCGCGGCGGAAAGCGCAGGCCTGCGCCTCCTCCTCCGCCCGCTCGGCGGTGCACTGCCGCCAGTCGGCCCGCTCTGGCACCGCCAGCAGCGCCTCGCTCGCCAGCACCTCCCTGCAAAGCACAGGCAGGGTCACGCACGGCGTCGCCGTCGGCGCCGCCGGAACGGAGAGGGGGAGGGGGAAGGGGAAGGTACCGACCTGCCGAAATGCAGTGGGAAGCGGCCGCGGATGCGGTGGAAGAGCTTCTCCCCCGTGTCCAGCTCCACGTAGAAGTAGGGCGTCCCCGGCTGCGCCACCTGCGCGGGGACAGAAGGGTTGCTGCCAGCTCTCCACGCCGGCAGGAGCGTGGGGAAGGAGCGCCTGTACCTTTGACCGCTCAGGAACCTCGGCCAAACAAACCAACCCGCCCAGAGACGCCTCATAGCTGACATCGAACGGCTTTCTGGGCTCCCCTGCTCAAGGAGGACAAGGAACTACTGGAGACAGTTCAGCCACTAAGCCGCTGAAGGAACTTAAGCATCTGCCTTATGAGGCAAGGCTGAAAGGGCTGGGACTGGTTACCCTGCACAAGAGCTACTGCAGAGGGGATCTCATTAATGCTGGGGGAGAACGGAACCAGACTCCTCAGTGCTGTCCAGTGACAGGACAAGTGGCAGAGGACACAAACTGGAACACAGAAGGTTCCACCTAAACATAAGGAAAAAATTCTTCACTGTGAGAGTGGCAGAGCACTGCAACAGGATGCCCAGAGAGGCTGTGGAGTCGCCATCTCTGGTGGCATTCAAAACCCAATTGGATATGTTCCTGTGTGATTTACTTTATGCAATCCTGCTCTAGCAGGGGGGCTGGACTCTGATCTTCAGGGGTCCGTTCCAACCCCCTTCCATTGTGTGGGACAAAAAAGTGATGGATCTTTTCTCACCGGGCTCATCAGCTGTTACAGTACTAATTTTCTTTGTGGTTTAATTTTGCAGTTACAACTACAGACTCGTGAGATGAGAGAACCAGGCATTTCTGTTCATTCTCGAGCTAGGTCATCCCATCCATACTAACATGGCACCTTTTTAGAGGAAGGAACACATGTAAAGAGGCCACCGTCACATAGCTCAGCTGAGGATCGGCCTCTGAGCACACCGCTGTGGGTCTCCAAGCTGCCATGGCCTGAAGACAAGCACACACCACAGGCTGTTTCTGGATCCTGCTGCATGATAGGTCTGCCTGTGACCACTGAGCACAAAGAAAGGAAACCCTATGTCACTGCTAATTCATTTCTCTGATAGAACAGGAAGATTTTGTTCAAATTCTTCCCTGAGGGAACCAAAACCTGCTTGATGCACAGCGACACTAGAGGAGGGCTGGTGTTTGGTACTGAAACGAATTCAGCAAGCCTTACACATAGCTGCAGTAGTTTCCAGATAAGCAGTAAGTTCTTGGGCATTTTGTATGGAGCAGAGTCATAGAATGGTCTGGGTTGGAAGGGACCTCCAAAGCTCATCCAGTCCAACCCCTCTGCACTCAGCAGGGACATCCTCCACTAGAGCAGGTTGCCCACAGCCCTGTCCAGCCTCACCTGCAGTATCTCCACGGGTGGGGCCTCAACCACCTCCCTGGGCAACCTGTTGCAGTGTTCCAGCAGCCTCCTGGTGCAGAACTTGTTCCTCACATCCAAACTAAATCTACCCTAATTTCAAACCGTTGCCCCTTGTCCCATCACTGGAGGCCTTTGTAAACAGTCTCCAGCCTTCTTGTAGCCCCCTTCAGGTACTTGGAAGGCTGTTATTAGGTCTCCCTGGATCCTTCTCTTCTCCAGGATGGACAACCCTAGCTCCCTCAGCAGCAATACATCTGGCACATCTGCAAGTCTACAGTGATCTGCCTCCAACATATTAACCCAACCACACAAAGTGACCTCAGGGAAAAAGCAGCCTAGACAAGACAGAGGGAAAATAAACAACAGGTGACACCTTGTCTCATACTTGCATAATATCCGAATGCTCAGGGATTTCTAATAATTCAATCTGTTGCTCCTGTGCTTGTGCAATAAAGGATTCTTTAATGTCTTCAGAAGTACATCGATCCAATGGGACAGGAACCACCTGGAGATGGGGAGGACAGCATTTCCATAAGAAGAAGGAAAGATAAGATGAAGCACCCTTGCAGAAATCAGTCAGTCCATCACTGGAGCTGGTGAGCTCCTCAGTATGGATCAGCATCATCAGAGAAGACAGGTGAGTGCCTGTCTTTGCAGTCTTAAACTTATGAGCTTTGTTTAATGTAGGAGCTGAACACAATGCTGAAAACTACAAGCCTGAAGCAGTTCTCAGCACAGCCTTCTCCTTTCTGATCTCTGTGGTGGTTTCAGGCCGCTCTGACACAGTTACAGATCTGCCAAACAGAGAAACCACCACAATAAAGCTCCAGATGATAGACACATGGCAAAAAAAGAAGTCAAAGGGCTGGTACTAGTAGACAGTGACCAAAGCTCTGCATTTATCTTTAGATTTTCAGCCTACTTCTGTTACAAATCCAGGGAGAAGTTTCCTGCCCCACTCAACACAACCAAGGCTGTGCTGCTGTAAAGGAAGAATTAAAGGCCTGTAGGCAGCCAGCACACTAGGTTTAGTTTGGCTCTGACTGTAGGTAGGACAACTTCTTTTCATACTCTGGGATGGTACAGAATGAAGAAGGAAATTTGCAGGTGAGCTTTCTCTTTAAATTCCTTTGCAAAAAAGTGAATTTATATTCTCCCAAGGTGACACTGGAAACCATACCTGTAACTGCAGATGCTGACTCCTATAGTTTCTTTCAAACAGGACATATCTCTTTCCCTTGCTTCTGAAAAACTCCTTTAGGGCAGACTTGTACTTGGTCACTTCTTCTACCACATCTGAAGACAAGTCAGCCACTGACTGATAGTGCCCAATAGGCAAAATCAAGACGTGGTCAGGCAACAAGCCACCCTTGGCCAAGGCAAGATAGCACTAGAGTGAAACAATACACACCCGTTACTCATTGCAAGCAGTGCTTACTCACCATACTGGGGAGAGTTACTCCAGGACTGCATTCTGAGCATCCCCCCAGCCTAGCCATTTCACCTCAGGAGCATGGAAATCTTCTCCTCTATGCTACTTACTAGGGATTATTGGTAACATATTAATTTCCAGAATGTTGACAAAGAGAGAAGCTGCTAAAGGATGAAAGATAGAAGTCTTTAGAATGCTAGAGAATGCCTTGTCTGCAGGAAAGCAGCTGAGTGAGCTTTACCTCTGTGGCTAGAACTTATTGTGACAAGGAAATCCACTTGGAGGTTGTTAACAGCTTTTAAAACAAGCCAGCTAACTTTCAGAAATGGGAACATGCTAATGTTTGAATTAATCCCTCAGATGTGCTTTCAGATGTTGACATTAAACAGAAGGTGAGATAACTTTAATCTCTATATAACAAAATCTGGAACCAGTCATCCCAGAGAGATCTGGCATAAGTCCAGACAGTGCATCCTGCTGACAAAGCAGGCCCCAGTTTATGCTGAGTTCATGCTGGGGAAGTTCAACCAAATGGTAACCTAAGTAAATCATGAGGGCTGGCACAGCAAGGAGGCTTCTGTCACTGTAATCCAGCCCTGCTGCTGAAGCACAACTGGGCTGTGCTTTATTTTTTAAAAGACTTTATCTATACTCTTAATCTTCTGTAGGGGGTGATGCAAAGAAACAGAAAACTAAACCAAGAGTCAGCTTCAAATCAAGTTTGTTTGTGGGGGTGTTTTAAGATTTAAGATTGGAGCCTTAGCACGATTGTGCCACCAGGCTGCGTGCCGCAAGTACTTACGTGTGTGCCGATGCTAACGACCAGGTGCTTCTCCACCTCTGGGCTGGCCAGGCAGAACCAGCAGGGCCCTGGGGGCTGTGCTTTATTAGGAGACAGAAGAGAAACAAGGTGTTAGCACAAGGAACACAGGATGACAGAATGTTAGGGGTTGGAAGTGACCTCTGGATATTTTTGAGTCCAACTCCCCTGCCAGAGCAAGACCATAGAATCTAGAGCAGGTTGCACAGAAACATATATATCCAGACAGGGCTTGAAAGTCTCAAGAGAAGAAGTCTCCACAACCTCTCTGAGGAGCCTGCTCTGGGACCCCTACAGTCAAGAAGTTCTTCCTCATGTTGAGGAGGAACTTCCTGTGCTGCAGTTTCTATCCATTGCTCCTTGTCCTATGCCAGGGCACAAGTGAGCAGAGGCTGTCCCTATTCCTTCCTTCCTGCCCCCAGCCCTCAGATACTTACAGACATTGATCAGGTCCCCTCTCAGGCTTCTCCTCTCCAGACTAACAGCCCCAGGGCTCTCAGCCTTTCCTCATCAGGCAGTTCTCCAGTCCCTTCATCATCCTTGTAGCTCTCTGTTAGGCTCTCTCCAGTAGATCCCTGTCCCTCTTGAACTGGGGAGCCCAGAACTGCATGCAGTGTTCCAGGTGGGGCCTCTCCAGGGCAGAGTAGAGGGGGAGAAGAGCCTCCCTCAAGCTGCTGGACACACTCTTCTTGATGCACCCCAGGAAACCATTGCCCTTCTTGGCTACAAGGGCACACTATGTTCTACAGAAGTGATGGGTGAACCCACAACACCCCCACACATTGTTCCATCAAGACTGACTACCACTAGAGCCAGTTGTGCCTGTGCAGTCACACATAGCACAAAGACGCCATGCCTGTAATTCAGCTTGCAGAACTGTCTGTGGAAAGACAGGCAGGAAACCTCAATGACAACTGAGCAACTTAGTCTCATGTAACAAAGGCAATCAGAGCTGTCACCAGAGGCATGGCTGAAGAACAACTCCTAACCCACGGGCAGTAGCCATAGCTTTTCCAGAACCAAAGGGGAGGCCAACACCCACATTTGCATTTTAAGGCCAAATTTCTTTATGACTGAGGACGTTTCTAATCTTACACACCTGCGATGACACTGTCAGAGAAGTCACAAAGCCTTAAAGATTTCATTCCAATTTCTTCAGTTCAGACAAGCTCCAATGAGATTTACAACAGAAACACAGAGGTAACAGAAGGGCTTTCTCCCTGTCTAGTTCATTAATGCTTCTTGGACTCATAGCACAGAACAACAGTATAACAAAATGTCAGGGGCTGGAAGGGACCTCGGAAGATTATCCAATCCAACCCCCCTGCCAGAGCAAGGTCACCTGTACCAGATCACACAGGAACACACCTAGGTGAGTTTTGAATATCTACAGAGCAGGAGACTCCACAACCCCCCTGGGCAGCCTGTTCCAGGGCTCTGTCACCCTCACAGGGAAAAACATTTTTCCTCATGATTCCATGGAACTTCCAATGCCTTAACTTCCGCCATTGCCCCTTGTCCTGTCACTGGGCATCACCCAGTAGACCCTGGCTCCAGCCTCTGGGCGCTCACCCTGCACATCTTTATCAGTAGCAAGTCACAGATCCCTCAGGCTCTCCTTATAAGGAAGACGTTCCACTGCCTTCATCATCTTTGTAGCTCTGTGCTGGACTCTTTCAAACAGTTCCCTGAGCTTCTTCTTAAACCAAGGGGCCCAGAACTGGACACAAGATTCCAGGTGTGGCCTCAGCAAGGCAAAGTAGAGGGGGAGGAGAATGTCTCTGACCTACTAATCACACCCCTTCTAACTCACCCCAGGATGCCCTTGGCCTTCATAGCCACAAGAACACATTGCTGACTGACATGGTGTTTCAAGAACCCACCAGCACCATGTTCCAGTCTCCTGCAGTGCCTCTGAATGGAAACATGATGTTTTGTGAAACTGCCTGTTGTGCTTGGAGGCCAGTCCTGTTCAGAGCTGCAGCTGCTGCCACCACAGATGCTTGTGGCTTTCACCTATTGATGGTCACAGTTGTAAGCAGCAAGGAACCCTTCATCCCTCTGTATTCCCACAGGATCTAGTGTAGAAACAGAGCACTCTACAAGCTTGACAGCTTGAGAAAAATCATGAGATGGACCAATGCCTCAGCAGAAGAGCTCAGAGGGAAACAAAAAAAGCCCCTGCATACTTACAGGGTTTTTTGGCTTGCTTAGGCTGGGAGGTCCCTCTTTGTTTCTCATCTGATGGACGTTTCTTTCCCTGATGCTTCTTCAAATCAAAGAAAAACTGACAAGCTGGTTCTTCCTGTTTAGAAAATGGAAACCAAAACCCATGAAGCAAAAAAATTCTGTACCCAACACCGCACTCACTTGCACTGAGTGGTATGGTGGAAGTAGCACCTAAGTAGCCAGCAGCCTAAGGGAGAATCAAAGCAAAGGCTTAATTTGTAGTGCACAAGCTTAGAAAGAGTAAGACCATGTATGCTGAGGTCTCCATAGTGAACATTCCAGGCATGTAGGCAGATCTAACTATGGCAACACCATGCAGACCAGAGAATGTTTGAGGTGGAAGGGATTTTAAAGGTCATCTAGTCCAACACCCCTGCAATAAGCAGGAATAACTTCAACTGCAGCAGGCTGCTCAGAGCCTTATCCAACCTGACCTGGAATGATTCTAGGGATAGGGCATCTACCACCTTTCTGGGTAACCTGGGCCACAGTCTCACCACCTTCAGCATAAAAAAATATCTTTCTTAGATCTAGTCTAAATCTCCTCTCTTTTAGCTTAAAACAATCACCCCCTGTCCCCTTGCTACAGCCCCTCATAAAAAGTCTGCCCCCAGCTTTCTGATCAGCCCCTTTAAATACTCAAAGACCATCAGAAGGTCGAGCAAAAGGCTTCTCCAGGCTGAACAACCCCAACTATCTCAGCCTGGCCTCACATCAGAGGGATTTGAGCTCTAGGACCACACATGTGGCCTCCACTGGTTCATGTCTCTCCTGTGCTGAGGACTTCAGAGCGGGCAGGGCAGGGCAGGGTCTCCTCCCTCCACAGTCTGCCCATGGTGCTGGGCATCAGCCCAGGACGTGGGCTGCTAAAGAAAGAACAAACCGCATCAAACTCCCATGCTCTGCATCTATAAATTCAGTTGGTACACATAGTTTACACAGACCCCTGAAGAGTTTTGGACAGAAATATTCCAGGATTAAAGCCAGGCACTGTTTAAAGTCCTTGAACATGGGAGAGGGAAACCAGATTGTAGAGCTAGAGGAGAAGGTAGCAGTACCTCTGCTGGCAGCAGTGTTCTACTCTTCTGTGCCACCTTCTGCAGTTTTCGGTATGGATTTTCAGTGACATCCTGGGGCTGTTTCACAAGCTCTGCAGGGTCCATCATGCTCATTGGAACAATGCTGAAGGCATAGAGATACTGCAACAAAAACAAATGGCTCAAATGCAAGAAGCTTTTACCATGACTGCAACTCAGAAGAGGTCGGCTGTGAACTAAGCCTGAACTTAGCACTGCAAGAGCTCAGCAAAGCAGGGCGTGAAAAACACAGTCCCTGTGCCAGGCTCCCATTGCGTGCAACCAACACTTTATGGAGTACTTCCAAGTGGCTCGCTCCTTTCAGTTTAAGGAAAGATATTTTTGAAATCCAAAGTGTATCCTGACTGAAAGGAAAGAAAAGCAGCCTTGGCCCTTGCCTATTTCCAGGCTTTGTTTCTGTCCAGAACTCCTGAACTGTTTTTGTTAACAGGCCTGGTTCCTATGCCTTAACCACTATCAACCTGTTCTTCTGTACCAATATTCTGTAATTTAAGGTGAAAAGAGAAATAGGTTAAGGGAAAAAAAAAAAAAAAGAAAAAAAAAAATCAAACAGAACAGCCCCTTCCCATCCTAGAAGTTAGGTATGTTCAAAGATCTGTCAGGGCTCCTTTGGAATTTTGCTTCCCTCTTAAAGCAGGACACATGAACAGAAAAGCAGCTGAGGAAGAGGAAG